>JAJEJO010004555.1:234157-282809 GCA_020662805.1 Glaucomys volans
CTGAAACAAAGATTTAGCCAAGTCACCCAGATCTAGCAAATAGCAACGGAGGCCTATGCTATTATCTTGAGACTAGGAATTTTTTTTTCATCTGCAACTGAAACAATTTTATGTAGATAGACAGACAGACAGACAGACAACAGAGTGAGAACTCCCTAGTGGGTTTTGGATATTTGGAGACTTTTTTTTTTAAAATTATACATGAGAGTAGAAATGACAGTAGAACCCATTTTGATATAATTATACAGCAGGAAATATATCTTTTTTTCACAAAGTAGATTCACACGATTCATATAATCTTACATATACACAGGGTAATATTGTCTGTCTCAGTCTACTACCTTTCCTTCCCCCACCCCCTCCCATCCCATTTTCTTCTACACCATCCATGCTTCCTCCATTCTTTTCTTATTCCCCCACATAACCCCCCCTGTTGTAACAGTTTAGTTTGGGTCTAGGCCTATTGTCACTATTTGACTAGGCCTCAACCTGTGGGTCTTTGTCCCTTCTGGAGGGGGTAAGGCCGACAAGGTAACCAACACCCTCGGGAGAGCAAGTTCCAGACCAGTCTCAAATTTATTCAAAGAATTACAGCACTTTTATAGATGAGGGGAGTCCGAGAACAAAGAACCAGTGGTGTAACATGATAGTCTGTGAAGATGGCCCAATGAGGAGTCACACAGTTTACCAAAGGGCGGAGAGAAAGGTGAGGAGAGTGAAGCTCACCTGGGGCATATGTCCTCAGGCGGGTCAGACCACTCGCCAGTGTTCTCCAGCGAGCATGTAGGAATCCCATGTTTTCAGCAAAGGATTATGCCCTTCCGCAGCCTTTGGAGGATATGCCTCGGTGGCTTCTTTCTACATCCCCACACCCCCCCATTATGTATCAGCATCCACTGATCAGAAAAAACATTTGGCCTTTGGCTTTTTGGGCTTGGCTTATTTCACTTAGCATGATATTCTCCAACTCCACCCATTTACCAACAAATGCCATAGTTTTACTCTTCTTTATGGCTGAGTAATATTCCATTGTGTATATATACCACAGTTTCTTTATCCATTCTTCAACTAAAGGGCATCTAGGATGGTTCCACATTCTGGCTATTGTGAATTGAGCAGCTATGACATACATGGGGCTGCATCCCTATACTTTGCTGATTTTAAGTCCTTTGGGTATAAACCAAGGAGATGGATAGTTGGGTCAAATGGTGGGTCCTTTCCAAGTTTTTTGAGGAATCTCCATACTGCTTTCCAGAGTGGTTGCACCACTTTGAAACTCCACCAGCAATGTATGAGTGTGCCTTTTTCTCCACACCAACACTTATTATTGCTTGTATTCCTGATAATAACCATTCTAAATGGAGTTAGATGAAATCTGGGATTTTCTCAACATGACCACCAGGGTACAAGAAATAAAAGGAAGAATCAATAAATGGGACAGATTCAAACTAAAAAGCTTTCTCTCAGCAAAAGAAACAATCAATAATGTGAAAAGAGAGCCTACAGAGTGGGAGAAAATCTTTTCCACACACACTTCAGATAGAGCACTGATCTCCAAAATTTATAAAGAACTTATAAAACTTTACACCCAAAATACAAAGAACCCAATCAATAAATGGGCTAAGGAACTGGGCAGACACTTCACAGAAGATGATATACAGGTGATCAACCAATACATGAAAAAGTGCTCATCATCTCTAGTAATTAGAGACCAAGGATTTTAAGTGATCTACAGATGTCATTTTCAAGGAAAACAAAGCAACAAAATAATCAATATAGAGTAGCCATTCCTAGTAAGAAATCACTTAAAACATAAGCCTTTGTGCATTGGCAGACAGACTTGGTGAAAAATTACCTTGCCTGTCTTCTGGCTTATTGATTGTCTAGCTTTATGATGATTTGGGGAGGTACAGAAAGCCTGGATTGTCACCTTAGTAGTGGGACAAAGAAACTCAAGTGCCAAATGTGGATTGAGTGAGGGGAAGAGAAAAAAAAATAGTACTCAAGCTCTTTGAAGCCAAATAAGCTGTGGTTCCTCCCACTGGACACCCACTGAAGGACTTTAGAAACCAAGTGACTGACCTCCACATTCCTGTGAAGCTGAACATGGTGCTCACACAGCGAGGGAGGGGTGGTGGGTTGAGTCCATCCAGGCGCATGAGCAGAGCTGGGACACCAAAGAGCACCAAGTACTTCACATAGAAGAAGAGCACTTGGGCCAACGCCAGTCCTCCTGAAAGACAAAGGGGCCCATTAACACACCAGCAAGAAGGAAGCAGTCTCCTAGGACAGAGGCGGACAGACACTGAGGAGCACATCCCCTGCCCACTTCTCCACCAACTCTTTTCTCCCCCTCATCTCACACATTTAAAACGGTATCCCCATTGGTTTTATTCAGTAAAAGTCTTGAACAAATATTGAAGTCTCCTTTACTATTTTGACAGGCAACAGGACCTGGTAGTAGCAATCATTCTTTTACATGAAAGGCAAGAGTACCTAAAAAAAATATGTATATATTTTATATATATATATTTTATACATACATATTTCATACATATTTTATACATATTTTATACATATATATTTTATACATATATATGTAGATAGATAGATAGATAGATAGAAAGAAAGATAGTAGTTAAAAACTATTAGAAGGGGAAAATTATTCCCAAATCTTTCCAAACTCTATCAGTTCACACCCACTGGGAGGGCTAGAATCAAAAGTCAGACCAACAAGTACTGGTGAAGATGCAGGGAAATAGAATCATCATAGAGAGCTGGTGTAAAACAGCACAGTTGCTCTGGAAATTAGTCCAGTGGTTCTTCCAACAATTAAGCACAGTTACCATCTGACCCAGGAATCCCACCCTTTGGTGTATGCCCAACAGAAATGCAAGCAGATCCACACAGAAATATATACCCACATATCCATAGCAGCATTACTAACAATAGCCAAAAGCTGGAAACAACCTAAATGTCCCTCAATGAGCAGTTAAATAAATCTTGATATACCCATACAGAGGACTATTATTCCACCCTGAGAAGAAATTCAGTACTGACATGCTACAACATGACTAAACCTTGAGAGCATTATGCTAAATGAAAGAAGCCAGTCACAAAAGATCACATACCTCATGATCCATTCATATCAAAGTCCAGAATGGGGAAACCTACAGAGTGAGTAGAATAGTGATTTTTTGCCTGCTTGGGAAGGGGACAGGCAGGAGGACATGGGGCAAGAAAGGCAGAATTTGCTTTTGAGGTGAAGAAACATTCTCTAACTAGCAGGCGATGATGGCTGGATGTATTTATAAACACACTAAAAGCCACTGAACTGTGCACTCTGACTAGGTGAATCGGACAGTATGTAAACTATACCCCAGTAAAAACTGTGAGAAAAAAATCAAAGTCTACATGAGGCCCTGTGCTGGCCTCTGGGCCTTTCTCAAGTGGGAAGAAAGCAGGGTGTTGGCATGAATGTGATGTGAAGCCGATGATGAGGCTCTCATCCCCCAGTGGGAACACCCTGTAGCACAAGCTGGGACTCAGGGTGTTCTATGACTCCCAGCCTCCTCAGGAGTCCTGGGTGACCACTTCAACCTCTTTACCCAGGAGGTAGGTGAAGGGCCTGGACTCCATGCTGACCGGGTATCTTCTGTGCTGGCCTTGTCAGTGTGGTGGAGGCAGCAAGCCACGTCTCCAGAACAGTGCTAGCAAGGAGAAGGCCAAAGGCAAAGCATGGCAGGCAGCGAGGGAGAAGATGACCAGTGGCCATGTGCTATGCAACCTCAAGCCACCTTCCCCAGTATGCACGGAAATACTGTAGGATGTGTTGGTGCAGCTGATCAGATAACCTTCTGGAACATTCTAAGGGAAATAACTAAGTCTCAAAGAGGAACCAACAGAAAATATTACCATCTGGCCTTCTTAATTCCACAAGAGGATCTTTGAAAGAATGTCACTATCGTGGAACACATGGCTGTAAATGGTAGCTCTGTGCCAGAAGAAACAAGAGAATTTGGGTGATGGTAGATGATGGTTCAAACGTGAAAGCTGTACATCCCACAATGAGGAAACTACAATGAGAAGACCTCAGGAATCACTGTCTGGTTCCCCTTCACACGTGATCAAACAGGTTCTTCAGGTATTTGAGAACATGCTGGAAAGGCTGGGTGTAGACTCTCAGAATTCTTGAACATGTGTGATAGAAGTCAAGATTAAAGATAACAAGTGTATGAAAACAGACACTTTGACCAAAAAGAAATATCTTAAAAGCATTCAGGGTGCAGGGGGCCATATGACCACTGAGATCAGAAACTTTCCAGACCTAGAGATGGCCCCATCCAAGAAAGGATGACTGATTAAATAACACAGTGTTTCTAGAGCTGAAAATGATCCACTGTTTAGGCTGAAGGTGTCAAAGGACCTGGGGAAGACGAGGCAAGGTGAAGGCCGACTTGAGCTCTTATGGGTAGGAAGCAGCTGTATGTAACAGCTTTGCTCTCTTAACAGGATGCCAGCTCAGGAAGAGTGGCCCAAGTACTACCCCTAGGGATAGGTACATAGCTCGGCGGTAGAGTCCTCGCCTAGCACTGCAGGATCCTGGGTTCAATCCCCAGCACCACCAAAAACAAAAAATTAAAGTTAGAAAAGCACAATAATGAAGCCAGGCGCGTTGTGCATGCCTGTAATCCCAGCTACTCGGGAGGCTGAGGCAGGAGGATCGCGAGTTCAAAACCAGCCTCAGCAACTTATCAAGGCCCTAAGCAACTCAGTGAGACCCTGTCTCTAAATAAAATACAAAATGGGGCCAGGGATGGGCTCCGTGGCCAAGTGCCCCTGAGTTCAATCCCTGGTTCCAAAAAAAAAACAAAAAACAAAAAAAAAAAAAGCACAATAATGAGAACTGTCATGATTTTGATGCTATTTTTGTATAGCTGCCATATCTAAGGCATATAAATGAAAAATCAATAGCTGGGTCTACATTTGTATGTATCACCATTTGTACAAAACTCTTAGCATTTGTTAGTATTTTCATATAAAATGAGGCTAAAGAAAGGATTTTGTGTAGTTGTTCAATATAACTCTATAGCTAAATCTAATTGAGGGGTTTTTTTTAAATCTCAATATGGATTTTAAAAAACCACAAAATTCATACATTTATTAATATGCAACAAGTGTCATATTCCATTATTGAATATTTCTTATGGATTAAGATACTAAAGGTTTAAATTGATGTTTCCTTGAAATTTTAATAACTGGTTTAACAAACTTATAAGAAAAAAATGCATAATGATCTTCACGGCATTATAATTATACAATATCTGTTCTTTTTTTTTAAATTGTGTTTCACCTACAGGATTAACTACTGTCTTGCTATTGATTTTCATTATCCCTCATGAAAGATGCATGGCTCATTCTTCTTTCTCCTTGACCTAAAAATTAGTCTTGCCCTTGTAAGATTTAGTTCAAGTTTTTGGAGTTGACCCTAAGGATTTTGCTACATGCTCTCAGGCATACAAGTGGCAAGAAAGCAACAGAAGATTATAAATTACTCTACCCTGACTGAAAGTTATTTGACATATATAAATGGAGCAACCCTTGTTCAGTTCAAAGATACAAAGTTTGACTCTATTTCAATACCTTAAAAATTGCTGGGTATTTAAAATATTCTCTCAACTAGTCAGAATTGTAATTGATTTTATCTAACCTAACCCCTGTACCCCACCAAAAATCCACACATCAGTTTATGTGTAACATTCTCCCTTGACATTCATTCATTCAAAAGAAGCATTTACTGAGCACATGACCACTGGTATTGGTCAGGGATATAGGAAACAGACTAGAGGTCAACTCAGATAGGCGTCAGTCTTTGCGGGCTCATGGTCAGTTTTATTAGTCACATTTACCCTTCCCTTTTGCTTATTTTCTTCTGCTTTGTTCTGCCTCACTTCCTTAGCAAAATCTTATCATTGAGATCCCAGCTCAAATAATGTCCTATCTCCTTCACTTAACATTGTCATTGAGCAACAACTCTTGGTAGGCACTGAGAAATCTAGTGGTGAATAAGGCACAACATCTGCCCTTAGGAGCATTAGAGTCTGTGAAAAGAAGAGGAGACTGGAAATCAGGAGTGGCATTAAAACTCATACCACTGAGACAGGAAACAATTTGAACCCAATGGCTCAGATGCCGTTTGTTTTATATTCAACAAATATTCATTCTGTATTTGTGTGCCAGGCACGGTATACATCAAAGGACATTGGTACTTTCATAGGGCTTATAGATAAAAGGATCAACCAAAAATAGACAAAATTAAGCTCTATTTTAACAAGTTAGGAAGTATGCAGAACATAACCCAGCAATGGCTGCAACCAAATCCTCCATCCCTCATGTTCTTCTGCAATGTGACTTTACCTCTCCCACCAGCTGATGTCAGACTGAACCATAGGAGAGACCTCTAGCAGGAAATACCCACTGAAGACCAGTCAACCAAAAGTACAGTGAGAGGAAACCATTGTAAACAAGTAATTTTGAGATGATTATTCAGAAAATGGCCAACTGAGAGGATAATAAATTCAATGGAAAATGTAAAACTGAAGAGCAGAGAAAGGAAGCACATAAATACTGAGGCAGCAGATGCCGCTGCTCTGAGCTGGAAGTCAGAATAGTCTTCACTGAAATGAGGACACTTCAACAGAAGTCTGAATGGGGCAAGAGGTCAGCTGTGCAGCCACCCTGTTCCTTCCTGGCCTATCATCATACGTATCTGATCTGATTGTCAGATCAGACCATAATTGTACACATGTAGTTACCCTGCTGGATCACAAGCTGAAGATCAAAACTGGAGTCTTACACCTTTTTGGATTCCTAGCACCTAATATCTGGCAAACTTCTCAAGGAAACATTTAATAACTCACTTAAAGCATGAAGACTACCCATATCATGACATTCCTGGAAACAGTATTGATGGTCTACATCAGCTTGGAGGATTGTTGAGTTGCTACTGAAGCTCAGACCTGCCAGCAAACAAAAGTCTTCTGGGGGTTTGAGACCTTGTACTCCCACTATCAATGATACTAGTGAGAAGGGGAAGTCCTAGCATTGTTTGCTGCAGCCTGGAAGTTACTAGATGTGTGCTTAGGTCTGCCGACCAGCAGGCCACCTCCAATTGCAAATGCATCAAACACATCTCCTCCAAAATAGTTTAGCTCTCTCCCTCAAAGGTGGAAACAGAGCACATTTTCAAGCCAGAAGATGAATGTCAAGTTCTACAGAGTCCCAGGAAGATGAGGACTGAGGAACAAAAGCCACCTCAACTCCCTGAAGTTCAGTCCTTCCCAGATGGACACACTTAGATACACAGCCCTCTCTCCACCTCTTTGTGTTACCCACCATCATTTTAATAGACATGAAGCAGGCAGCAATTGGCTTCCACCTGGCTTAGTACCATCCTCTCACCTAGTTCTCAAATGATCTGCTGAAGATCTCACCATGAGAGATGAGGGGGAGCAGGAAGGAGGCAGCAAGACCCATGCCAATTCTCCTGCCCTGACTTTCCCCACCCTTGCTGGGTTTTCCCTCATTTACCCGCTCATACCTTCTCTTTCTACTTGCTCATACTCATTCTTCTGCCAACACATTCCATATCCTTCAATTTTTTTCTGTCAAAATTCTACCTTTTTTCAAGGTCCCACACCTAAATACCATTATTTTATAGTTTTTCTAAATGCCCCAACCAAAAGAGTCATACGCTACCTTACAACTACATAACAGGGTACCGCTTTCTGTGAAATACTATGATCTCTAGGCTCTGTGGGGCAGAGACCATGGCTGGCTTCTTCACCTCCGCCTCCTGGACGCCAAGCAATGCCAGGTACATAGTGGCAACAGGCAATGTCTGCTCCCTGAACAAGCTGAAAAATGAATCCGTCTTCATGTATATGATCCCCTTCCTTATACTCAACCCTGTGCCATAATATTGTTTCTATGTATCATATTAAGAAGGAAGGATTCATAAGGATTATATGAACTTTGAAAATCTCAGGGTTAATGACATGTGGGACTTGAACCCAGTTTCTTGGCCCCAAAAATCAATTGAACATTTCTCACCAAGTGTGATGCTTCTAAAATTTATATATATTCATATAACATTTACATATCTATGTATATGGTTTTTCTTTATGTGAAATGCAAGGTTATTTTATATAAACAGGTTCTAAGTATTTTCTTATTTTATGATTTCAATTCTAATATCCTATCATCTATATTGTTATGGTTTGGATATGTGGCTTTCCCCAAAAGCTAATATGTGGGACAATACAAGGAAGTTCAGCCATGAATTAGGTTAAGGCTCTCATAACCTCATCAGTGCATTAATCCACTGATAGGGATTAACTGGGTAGGAACTGTAGGCACATAGGGTGTTGCTGGAGGAGGTGGGGCACTGGGGGCCTGCCTTTGGGGTTTATATTTTGTTCCTAGTGAATGGAGTTCTCATTGCTTCCTGATGCCATGTCCTGAGCTTCCTTCCTCCTCCACACTTTTTCATCATGATGTTCTGCCTCACCTTAGGTTCAGAGCTTTGGAGTCGGAGTCTATGGACTGAGACCTCTGATACCACAAACCAAAATAAACTTTTCCTCCTCCAATTGTTCTTCTCAGGTCTTTTGGTCACAGCGATGAGAAAAGTCAACTAAAACATATCATGCACAAGAAAGTGGCATTAACATCTCTATTACACATTACCTCATAGTTATTTTTGTACTTGTTTATTTTATCTACCAGATTATAGGATGCTCCAAGCCTATGCCCCAGATGGTTGAACATTGGGGCCTCCAAATAGCAGGTGCTCATTAGAGAGTAGCTTGTCCAGTGAATGTTGCCAAAGATAAGATTCTCTTCAGGGTGAGCACAAGGGCTGAGTTGTATTAGACGCCCTTTTCTTAGTTCCCTCACAGAATTGGGGAGCAACGCAGTAACTGCCTCATGAAAACCATTTACAAACCACATTATGTCAGGGTTTGTCAAAGTTTGGAGATAGATGCCCTCCAGCTCTGTCGGGCAGCTGCCGAGCTGTCATCTTTGTGCATTTGAGCCCTGCCCTTGGAATTCTCATCATAAGCACAACACACTGGCTCCAGGTTCAGGTCAAGAAGCATGTTGTCTCTGCACTGTTGTATCTGTTCCCACAGCTTGTGCCACCCTGACTCACCCTGACACACACTCATCTCCAGCCTGTCCTCGGCTCTCACCTCGATTCACAGTCCGACCTCTCATCTGGACATTTTCTGCTCAAAGATAAATTATTCCAGTCATTTTCACTTTGTGCGCATCTATTCAAGACCTTGCTTAACTGCTTTGTGATTAAGTCCATTCATATTCAGGAAGCTTAATTTTTTTAATTAAGTTGCTTCTCATATAAAGTTCCTTATAAGAAATTTTCACCTATAAGATCTGGGATCAGTATTAGAAATATAGAGATTAATCAAGAAGAATACAAACCAGGAACCCCAAGGTAAGTGCCATGATAGAGACTTAGAGATTTTCCCTTCCAGCTTGTGCATAAAGAAGAAAAGCTAATGTCCTGCAAAAGTCAATGTGAATGTTCAGTCACCATGATTTACAGGTTTCTGTAAAGACATTAAACAAAAGATGGTCATTGCCTTACAGTAGCTACATAAGGTTCTTTGTCAGAAGAAAGGTCAGTGCCATGAAGACCAATAGTCAGTAACTGTGGTTGATGAGGTAAGAGCAAGGTGATAAGCAGCCCTGAGGAATGGGCCACCAAGAACTCCAAAAGTGCTAGAGTCAAAAAGAACAGCATGCTGGTGAGAGGCATCTCTCCTGAAGCCTATCAAGTCAAGAGGGAAAAGGAATTCAGTTATTTCTAGTCTTTGAATTCTAGAAACGACTACAGCAAAACCTATCAATCTAGAAGCTGATAGCCCCACCAGGTAGAAGCTACTGGCCCAACCTGCTGTGCTCAGCAGGACAACTGGCCTGTTGAAGGGGAAACTGGTTGGAACCCAGGAGTACAGATTCATCCACTACAGGATTCTAAGCTGAATCTGTAAGGCGAGCATCAGTAATTTATCTACCTGTACAGTTTGTATTATAAAATTCCCTACTGGAGGACTTTCATCCAGACAGGAAATCAACAAAGAAACTAGAGCTAAATTGCACCCTAGACCAAATGGACCTAACAGCCATCTACAGAACATTCCATCTGACAGAAGCAGAATATACTCTATTCTAATCAGCACGTTGAACATTCTCCAGGATAGATTACATGATAGGCTGGCCACACGAAGCATACTATCAGAAAAGGTATCTGAGTAGCTGAGGTTGCAGAACATCATGATAAGCAACTCTGGGTGAACAGATTTGCTGTGCATTGGTTCAAGCTAATACCAAGGACAAGAAATGGAGGCCTAAGAAAAGAGGCCATCATCCAGACAGGACAAGCATTGTGAAAGATGGGGACACGGAGGATCCTGAGCTTGGTCTTCAACACGCCATTGGCTACCAGCAGAGGATAATAGCAGTCAAGACAGTGGTCTTGGCTTGAAGAGGCCCAAAAAGGGGCTTCAGCTCTGACCTGCTGTCTAGCCTCTATCTTTTTCCCTTGCCTTGTCCCTAAGTGACCTGAGCCAGTGATCAGTGAAAAGCACTCTTTGCCAGACAACCACAAACTAAATTACTTCTTTCTCCATATTACCTCTAACCTCAGACTGATTCAGTGTCAAAATGAGTGGTTATTAACTCAGAAACCAAAAGGAGAGTCTGTCTTTCAAAGTGCTTAATCTTTGGACATATTAGACATGAGAAAGTCTTGTTTTACGTTTTTTCTTCTTTTAGGAGATTAAACCACTACAATTTCTCTATTCAAAGTACAAGGCATGTTGCTGGGAGAAAAATGTTACCCAGGTGGAATGTTTTGGTGTGTGTGTGTTTTGCAGTACTGAGAACCCAGGGCCTCATGCATGCCAGACAGATGCTGTACCATTGGGCCAAATCCCCAGAACCCTAGGGTAGAATGTTAAATCCTATTTGCCCATCCTCTTCATCAATTATTAGTGTTTTGGGGAAAGTGGTTGCAAGTCATGATACCTCCCACTAAAATTATAATTATCCAAAAAAACATGGAGTACTTCACAAAATATATCTTAAAGTGTGCTAGAAGTATTTCTATATGGCAAAATGAAATTTCGTTTTCACTGACTAACAGTAGTGTAACATGCTGAATTAAGAGTTTAGCTCTACACAGGTCTCTCTCCATCTTCATCATGACATGCCTAGTGCCATCAGTCTGTACTTGATCCAAAAAACATCAAGGAAAAAGACCCCACATGGCAAAGGCAAAGTAATAGCATGCACACTCAGCTATGCAAGACTCAATTCATGTGGGGGAAAGGATGGCGTTTATACAGGGCCAAAGAGTCTGAAAATTCTGAAAAGCAAATTTTCAAGGAAGGCATATGACTTGCTTTGCCAAAGAGAAGTGCTCTAAAATCTATGTGCAAAAAGAATTGTAAATTATCAATTAAAGAATTCTACTCTAAACCCTTCAAGGAAGCAAAGAATTCCTTTAGGAAGCAAATAATTGCCTCCCCAAGGTGTCTAACAAATTTAGATTTCCCTATGTCTACTTGGCTTAAAACAAGGAGACACCTACTTTATGTATCCTAAGTTATCTGTATGCCAAGTTACTCAGCACAATAATGGGTTAAGTAGAGATCAACAAGAATCAGAGTATTCTTCAGCTATTGGGGGAAGGAAGAGTGGTAGCTGGGAACAGTTGGAGTTTTAACGGACTGTGTTGCGACCTGACCCCCTTTAGATTGCCACATCAAGCAGACATCTCTCCCATTCTGCAAGCATGCACCATGAAATTATCCTCACACCACATGGAACATCTGTAATTGAACAGTCAAGTTCCACAGTAGTAAATCCCAGAGTAGCTTTGGGTTCACACTGCATTAATTTTAAATAACCTCTGGATTCTAATCCAAGAAGAGAATTCATTAAAAAAAATTCCACTGTATCTTAAAGCTTAGAGTATCTAATATCGCAAAAGGGTGGAAGAAAGTAAAAACTCTTATGCTACCTGACATATGTTTGAGTCCCCAGTTTTCAAAACAAATATTAGGTGCCAAATGTCTTACTCTTTTTTCCTTATTGGGATGTTGTAGAATGAGAATAAGCAAATAGATGACTTGGTTAGCATTTCATTACCATTTAGATAGGCACACAGCCATTATTTCAACAAGTCACCAGCTGGTGCTTAAGCCCTGAGCTTAAAAATCCCTCTGCCTCTTATCACTTAGAAGATGGATTTCTGAACTCCAATCCATGCATAGTTAAGCCTTCCATAATGGACTCTAAAGTATGCTCTGCAAATCTTGGAACAACTAAGTTTTATCATTTTAACTTACCCATCTTTTCTCACTCACTCAACCTGACAATCTCTTCTCTCCACATAATTTCATATACCTGAATTTATCCTGGAGAAAACACCATTCAATGCTGAACTCAAGAAAGGTGATCTTTCTGAGCTCTTTTGAAGAGGAACCTTTGCTCCACTTAATTCTAGGCTCTCTCAGATTGGAGTACGGTTCCACTGTGCCATATTTGGTCTATCTTAAAGTATTCTGGAGTTCAAAGAGAGTAGAATATTAGAATATGAATAAGATGTCTAGCATTTGCTTCAAAACAGTATGGGAGAGAGTACAGATAAAAGAAAATTGGGCATGAGTTGGTCACTGCTGTACCCAGAGGATGAAGACATGGGGATAAATTCTAAATCTATATGGTATTTTTCTTTTGGGGAAAGTACCAGAGATTGAACCCAGGGGTGCTTAACTACTGAGCCACATCCCACATCCCCCACCCCTTTTAATATTGAGTCAGGGTCTCACTAGGTTGCTGAGAGTCTTACTAAGTTGCCAAGACTGATTTTGAACTTGGGATCCTTCTGCCTCAGCCTCTTGAGCCACTGGGATTACAGGCGTACACCACCACATCAGGCTAAATCTTTTTCCTAAAAGTATTGGGTGAAGGGTGAGTTAGCTACATAAAAGAAACCTTAAGCAAAACCATGCACAAAGCATGAAGACATGAGGCAGCCCATGTAGCTGGAGGAGGGGGGAAGCATATGCAGGAATGGGGATATGGCTTCAGCAACAGGAAAGACAATTGTTACTCATGTTACTTCACGGTAACATGAGTGGAAGACCTGCAAGATTTTGCAAATAAGATTTTTTGTGTTTTAGAAATATCAGTCTGTAAGAAAATGAGAGTGGATTTTGTTAAGGGGAGAAGGACAGAATTAGTAGACAATAAAGGTAACTGCTCCAGGCCAAGGGACTGGGGAGACCCAATCCCTAATTTTAAGCTGTTTGTGCAGCTTAAAACCTTTATCGAAGTCCTCTAACATGTGCAAATGTCTTATCTGAGCAAACTTTTATTTGGGGCCTAAGGTTATTATACATGGCATGTGTGTACAAATTGAGAAAAATAGCCAAATACCACATGATAATCAGGGATATGTACATTAAGGCCAATAAGAGGATCCCTAAGCAGAGCTCCACAGAGGCATAAGACCAGGGACAGATGCAACCATGAACCAGACATCTGAGCAGAGCACTGGGCTCTTCTGAGGCCAAGGAACAGAGTCAAGTCCACCTGATCTAGAAATTAAGGGGCTGCAGACCCTCACTGCTAAAATCCAATGACAATCTCATCTATGGCCTATATGTAAAAGTATGCTCTACACAGAATATGAAAACGAGAGAAAATTGGGGAAATTTTTTACACCTCAAATTTATGAATTCCATAAAAAGTTTAAAGTGGTAACAGGGACATCACGAAAGCTGGGATGACTATGACTATTTTGGCACATCACCTCTCTCACGTTCAAGAAGCACTACTCCCTCCGCACATCAATACCCTGTCAATTGTCCAGGAGAGACTGAATGTATTAGACTAACAGAATTTTGTCTGATTGGAATTGCTCAAATCACTAGCTAGGTTTTACTGCCCCCTCCTGGCCTTTTCCAGTACATCTACCCTAAACTAGTAATACTGATAACCACACACACTCAAATCACTACATTTAAGAATCTCCAACCAAGAGAAGCATCAAACTAAACTATGACCACTTCACAAATGAAAAGCTAAGCTACTAGAGTGGGAACTAGTCACCCAGAAATATCTCTTTAAGGCATTCCAGCCAGGTCCCCAATTTTGCAGGTCAGGATCCATTAGCACCCTGAAGGCAGATGCATATTAGCCTAGCTCATGGAAACAGATCTAGAATACTGAAATGCCAATTTGCCAACTTAGAATGAGAATTATTACCTCCCAGGTAACAGGCCTCCCCTCTTTCTATGAAAGCCTGTTATCTCTCCAGGTGAGCCACATAGGAAATCAAATCATGCACTCAGTTGCTTTGTGAAGAAATGGTCATCAGGGCATTGGCCAGAAAATATGAACATGTAATGCCATCAAGCTCTGGATGATAGATCAGGGGGATAAGACAAGGCCATGGGCCATAACACTAGAAAAAAAATAGCCCTCCCCAGCCAGCTTGAGTGGGCATGGTCAGATCTCACCTTTGGGATGTTTCCTTGTCTAGTTTCAACCAAACCAACTCTCTTCCTGGTTGGCAACATCTTTCCATGGGTATGATAAAGCCCAAAATGAAGCTGTAATCAGTGAAGTGCTGACAAACACACATGTCTTTGAAGGACTGTTCACTGATCTGCTCTCTGTAAGGGCCGTACCTTCTGTATTTCCAAGTTTTAGAGGCTCTTCCATCATAGTCTGATGTACTCCCAATAAATGGATAGTGACAATTTCCATTTGTTGAATGATTAAAAGTTTACCAAGAGTTTGCATATCCATTATCACAGCTGCTCCTCTCAACCACTGAATGGGGTTCTTTGGATAAGTACTATCATTCCAATTTTACAGATAAGACACAGATTCACATAAGATAAATGATGATTTCAAGGTCACAGAATTAGCAAATGTAGCATTAGACTATAACTCACTTATTCAGAACCTAAATGAGTCTGTTGAAGACACCTGCTCTTAACAGCAAACAGGAGATTTGCTTGGCCAACTGCACTATTCATATGTTCAACAGAGATGTATGGAGTGTCAATTACTAGCTAATCACTGTTGTAGGCACTCAGGACACCATGATGAATGGGTCCAGTAAGGTGCCTACTTCCATGAAACATACATTCAAAAATTAGAAGGCCGAGATCATTGCTGTGACTAAACTGACCATGTGGTTCAGAAACCTTTGGTTTGTGGGAGGAGGAAATTTGAAAAATTTAGAAATGCAAATTGTAAAACCTTTAGAAAGTTAACAGATTAATGAGTGATTCTGATGGGAGCTAAAAAGACCAAAGTGTCAATAGGACTATGAACAGTCAAGACTGTGTTCACAAGGTTTCAAAGGGGGAGAACACTATTGGAAATTGGACTAAGGCCATTCCTGCTCCGTTCTGACAAAGAAGTTGCCTACAGTTTGCCCATGTCCTGAGGCTTTTCGTGAGGCTGAATTTAAAAGTAATAGACTAATTAATCTAATGGAGGAAATTTCAAGGAAGCCCAGCATTCAGGAGATGGCATGGATATTGCTGGAAGCTTCTAGTCAAGTTTATTGTGATAATTAGGAACAGAAAAAAGTGCAGAAAAACTTGCAGTTTGACCAGAAAAGTGCAAGTAAAATTGGGGCTTAGGAAGGTATAGTTGTTGAAGAGATTATAGCCACTAAAGAAATGCTAAGTACTTTACCAGTGATATAAATAGAAAAGATGGCCTGAGGCCATCTTAGGAATTGGCAAGACCACACCCATCTCAGGCTCAAGGGTGCAAAGGTAAAAATTCCTTTAATAGATCATAGGTCATCCTTCTTACACAGGAGCCCTAAGAAGTTGCTATACCATGTTCAGCTGCCCAGGCACTCAGAAGCTGCTGCAGCCATGGGTCCAGAAGGCCTACCTACTACTCAAGATGGTGGTAAACCTTCAAGTCATCACATAGTGCTGGTTCGCAGGAATGCAGGATACTGGACTTAAGGGTGAATGGAAGCTTCCTCCAAGATTTTAAAGGAGAGCCTGGGAGACTGGGCAAAGTGTAGCAGGATGCCCACAAGAGAGTGATGTATGAAGATGCAAGAAGGAAGCTGAAGTTGCAGTGGAGATGCCTGAGATTAAGAAATGCCAGTACAGTGGAACATTTACCAAGGAAAACTGCAGAAATTGAGCACCAACAAGCGAGGAGGGAGACCATGTGGGTTGCAACCAGTAAGGCCAAAGGGGAGGAGCTACACAAGACCTTTAGAACATCACAAAGCCATGTGCTCCAGATGCTGGATGTGAAGCTACATAACTTGTTTGCTCATCTGGAGTTCAGTTTTGTTTTTGTCCCATCCCTTCTTTCTATGCCCTAATTTCTCACTTGTGGAATAAAAATGTTTACTCTGTGCCATTATATATTGGATATATATGACTTGTTTTTGATCTTTATAGGGGAAAACATCCATGAGTGTCTCAAGTCTCAGAGATTTTGGACTTGGACTTTTGAGACTGTTATAACTATAGTGACACTTGGAAATCAACTAAATGTACTTTGCATTGTGGTAAGGGCATGAACTTTTCAAGATCAGAGTGGAATATTATGGTTTATATATGAGGCATCCCCCAAAAGCTTATGTGTGAGGCAATACAAAATTTTTCAGAGGGAAATTGATTAGATTATTAGAGGTGTAACAATCAGTGCTTTAATTCACTGAGATGGATTAACTGCATGTAACTGTAGGTAGACAGGATGTGACTGGAGGAAGTAAGTCACTCATGCAACAACCACTACTAGATGTTACCTTGCCTTAGAGACAAGAAGCCAACTGAGGCCATCAGAAGTCTTGAACCGAGGCCCACATCACAGGGCAGAAGACAGTCCCATCAGCTTTCTGCAACTTCAGAACCAGCAGCTTCCACAGCCACATCACCAAATCCCATCTGGGCTTTCCCTTTGATAATTAGGGAAGGTCTCCTCCCCAGCTCATAGCTATTGATGCCAAGTCTTCACTTCACTCAACCCTCTAAGTTCCACCCATGCTCTGAAGCTCCAGAATACTGGATACCACTGCCTCAAATCTGGCATCACCTGTACTCATCCTCTAGGACCTATGAAAAGTATTCCTATCCAGCCATGGCCTCTTTTGGAGTACAGCTGCTGGTACAAAAAGTCCAGCACCATTCAACCTTGTCCCTTGGAACCAGAGAAAGTTTCCATCTATGACCTAGAATTCCAGGACCATAGATACTAGTGCCATCAGCCTCAGCTTCACCAGTTCTTACTCTTCATGACCTAGGGCTACTCCCAACCATATCCTGCAGCTCTACAACCATAGACATCGAAGTCATGGGCACAAATGCCATCATGCTCAACTTGCAGGACCTAGGGAAGGTCTCCTCCACATCCTCCATCTCCAGGAGCATGGATACCAGTCCCACGTACCCAAATGTTACAAGCACACTGGGGAACTCAAGGAAGTCTCCTTTATAGTTCATACTCTTGGGAACACAGCTGATGGTGCCAAAAGCCATGGCATTACTTGATTTTATCCCTTGGGACATAGAGAAGGTATAACTTGGGTCCTGCAGTACAAGTCCCAAGCACAATCAATCCCATAGAACCTAGGGAAGGTCTTCATCACATCACCTTCTCTATGTCCCAAGGAATAAAATGGTTCTCAGTGCTACAGACCCAAGAATCACCTATGCTCATTCTGTGGGACCTTGGGAAAGTCCCATCCCATCCTGTGGCTCCAGAACTGTGGGTGCTGTTACCATAGGCCCAGGAATCACCTGCATTCACTTTGTGAAACCTGGAGAAGTTCTCCTTCACATTATGTGGCCCAGAAATTGTGTCAGCTGGTGCCATAATACCTGTGCTTGCCCCAGAGGATCTGGGGAGACATCTTTTCATATCCTGCACCACCAAGACGATGGCAGTTACTTCCACAAGTCCCAGCCCCATCAGTGCTCTGGAGCCTGAGGACACACAAGAAATCTGTGTCCACTGAAAAGTGCTACAACTGCTTCCATGAATCACTGCAGTCTAGACTACTGAGGCACTCAGACTCCACCGACACCAAAGCTGAGGAAATCACAGAGACTACATGTTTGAGGTCCCCCATAACCAAACCACAGCACCTACTCAACTGACACTCTATCACATTTAAATGAGAAAACCTTGTCCTATAAAAGTTACTCCATAAAATTGGAAAAGGCAACTGTTGCACTAGATGTGCAGATAGCATTGTAGGATCACAAGAAACATGGAAGGAAGCAAGACACCTTCGAGGGAAAATAATTCTCCAGAAACAGATCCCAATTTGGAAAATCTATGGATTGCTTGAAAAATAATTCAAACTAAATGCTAAGGAAACTCAGATACAAAAGAATACAAACAGATGATACAAACTACATTTTAAAAGCAATTAAGGATATGAATAGGAAATTTGCCAAAAATAAAAATCCTAAAAGAGAACCAATCAGAAAACTTCAGCTTAAACAATGGAGAAGTTTTGCAACTTAAGGAATACTATTAAGTGAACGAACACTCACAAGGGAATTTGAAAGTCCTGAATACCCATTTCACGAATGCACAAAAACTTCCCAAATCTTTAAAGCATTATAACATCCAGATACAAAAAGTACAAAATTTCCCTAATTAGATTCACTCAAAAAAGACTTCCATCAAGGCATATTATACTCAATATGTCAAAAGTATAAGAAAGAATACTAAAAATAGCAAGAGAAAAGCATCAAGTTACATGTAAGGGAATGTCCATTAAACGTAACAGATTTCTCAGCAGAAACTTTATAAACCAGAGGAAAATGGGATGTGATAGTCAAAGTCCTGGAAAAAAAAATAAATAAAACATGCCATCAAAGAATACTATACCCAGAAAAACTATCTTTCAAAATAAATGAAAAATAGTGTTTCTCAGATAAGCAGAAAGTGAGACTTCATCACAACCAGACCAGCCCTAATGAAATACTTCAGACCCCTGCACTAGGAACAAAAGGATAACCACCATCAGGAGAACACATTAATATACAAAATTCCCTAGAAGAGGAGATACGTGAAAGAAAGAAGACAATCAAATCTTAGCATGCCAAAACCACCAAATCACAAAAATAGAAGATAGAAAGGGGAAAATAGTATTTTTTCAAAAAGCAAGCAAAAAAACAATGAAGTTAACTCCTTGGCCTATACCCAAAGGACTTAAAATCAGATTGCTACAGTGATGCAGCCACATCAATGTTCATAGCTGCTCAATTCGCAATAGCTAGATTATGGAATCAACCTAGATGCCCTTCAGTAGATGAATGGATAAAGAAACTGTGGTATATATATACAATGGAATATTACTCAGCCATAAAGAAGAATAAAATTATGGCATTTGCAGGTAAATGGATGATGTTGGAGACTTTATGCTAAGTGAGATCAGCCAATCCCAAAAATCCAAAGGCCGAATGGTCTCACTGATAAATGAATGATGATGCATAATGCGGGGGGGAAGAGTGACAAGAAGGGAGGAAGGATAGATAGCATAGAGGGAAGGGAGGGGTGGGGTCGGGGTGGGGGGGTAAAAATAATAACAGAAATTGTGACAGATACCATTGCCCTGTGTACATGCATGAACGCACAGATGGTGTGACTCTACTTTGTGTACAACCAGTGAAACAATACCTGTACTCCATTTGTGTTCAATGAATCAATAATAAAAAAAAAAGTATGAAATAAAAAAAAACAATGAATTAGCAGGAAATATTCATACCTATCAATAATAACATTGAATGAAAATGGGTTAAATTCACCAATTAAGATATAGACTAAGCCAGGTGTGGTGGCACATGCCTGTAATCCCAGTTACTCAGGAGGCTGAGGCAGGGGGATTGAAAATTCATAGGCAGACGGGTAGCTCAGTGGGTCTGAACATGTTTTATAAGATGGGGGATGTGGCTCAGTGATAGACCACTTGATTCAATCCCCAGTGCAGCCACACACACATACACACAAACACACCTGGCTGAACATATTTAAAAAAGCCAAGACCCAACTATTTACTGCCCACAAGAAATCACTTTGCTGGTAGAGATATAGACTGAAAGTGAGGGATTGAAAAAAAGATGCATCGTGCAAATGGGAACCAAAAAGCAAGCAGGAGTACCTTTAGTAATCAAATCAGATAAAACAACTTGAATTTAAAAATGTGAAATGAAACAATGAAGGTCATTATATATTGATAAAAGGATTCATAATATGTTGATTAAATGATCAATTCAGCAAGCAGATAAAACAAATCTATATGCACCCTAAACAGGATCACCCAGATAAATAAAGTTAATATTGCTACATCTAAAAGAGATAGACAGATATAATAATTGGGGACTTCAACACCCCACCTACCTCAAAAAACAGATTAAGATATAAAAACCAACAAGAAACATTGGAGATCAATCATACTGTAGAGCAAATGGACCCAACTAACAGTCACTTATAGAATATTTCATCCAACAGCAACAGAAAACACATTCTTATAAACACATGGAACAATCTCCAGGATAGAGTATATGTTAGGCCATAAATCAAGTCTAAATAATTTTGTAAAAACTGAAATCAGCCCTTGAAGTCAAGGACTTAGAAACACAATAACAGAGTAACCCAAAACTACTTCAGGGAAATAAGGATTCTAGCAGAAATAAAACCAAAACTAAAAGAATATAAAGTATCAATGAAACAGTTGATTTTTTTAATAAAATTGACAAACACTTAACTAGACTAGCCAAGAACAAAGGAAAAAAAACTGAAATAAAAATCAAATGTAAAAGATACTACAGTGAAGATGTAAGATTTCCTTTGCAAATAAAATTAAGTTGATTGGATTACTTTGATTTTTACTGCTCTTCTAATTGCATTTGAGTAACACTTCTAAGTTTCTTTTCATTGTTTTTTAACCCTTTGAATAAAAATTGCCTGGAATTTTTTAAAAAATAAAAGGAATAGCTAGCAAAAAGATATTACAGCTGATACCACAGAAATAAGAAACTACTGTAATTATACACTAAAAACTATAAAATCTAGAAGAAATGAATTCATGAATACATATAATCTACCAAAATTGAATGAAAAAGAAATAGAAAATCTGTCCAGACCAATGAGTAATGAGTTTGAAGAGTATTGAAAAGTCCCTCCATATTATAGAACATGATGTCTTCACTGCTGAATTCTACAAAACATCTAAAGAACTAATCCCAACTCTTTTGAATTTTTCCAAGTCCTTTTTATGAGCCCAGCATGATCCCAGCACCAAATCCAGAGATACAACAAAAACTATAGACCCATATCCCTGATGAACACAGATGCAAAAACTCAATAAAATACAAACTGAATAAAAATAAAAACAAAATCAATTCAAGAGCACATTAAAAAATCATATACCATGATCAAATGGGACTGACCCCAGGGATGCAAGGATGATTCAACATATGCAAATCAACATACATGATACAACTGGTCAACAACGAAAGAGAAACCATACGATCATCTCAATAGATACAGAAAAAGCATTTGGTAAGATTCAACATCAAGATTAAAATTCTTCAAAAATTAGATATAGAAAGGACATACCTCAAAATACTAAAGACTAAATTGTACTCCATTTGTGTTCAGTGAATCAAAATTAAATAAATTTTTAAAAAATTAAAAAATAGAAAAAAAAATACTAAAGACTATATATGAAAAAGAAACAACAGCATACCACAGGGGGAAAGCTGAACACATTTCCTGTAAGATTAGGACCTTTCACTCTTGTTTAATATAGTACCAGAAGTCTTAGCAGGAGCACTTAGGCAAAAGAAAGGGCATCTAAAAGGATGAAGCTAAATTACCCATGTTTGCAGATGACATGATTTTCTACCTAGAAAAATCAAACAATCCATCAAAAAGCTATTAGAACTGATAAATGAACTCAGTAAAATTTTTCAGATATGAAAATCAATATACAAAAAGCAACATTTTATACAACAAAAATGAACTTGCTGAAAAAGTAATTAAAGCAATCCCATTCATAACAGCTACAAAAAATAAAATATTTAGGAATAAAATTAACCAACTGAAAGATCTCTACAATGAAAATTATAAAACACATAATAAATTATAGTGAATATTAAAATGACCACACTACCAAAGCAATCTACAGGTCCTTGGTAGTCCCCATCATACCAATGACTTTCTTCACAGAAAACAGAAAAAACAATTCTAAAATTCATATGGACTCATGAAAAACCCCAAATAGCCTGCTTGCTCCTGAGCAAAAATAGTAAGGCTGGAGGCATCAAAATACATGACTTCAAAACTACTACACAAAGGTATAGAAACCAAAAACAGTACGATTCTGGCACAAAAACTGACACATAGACCAATGCAACAGAAGAGAATCAAATAAGTCCACATTCATATACAGTCAACTGATTTTCAACAGTGTATGCACAAAGAGCACACACTGGAGAAAAGACAGTCTCTTCAAGAAATGATGCTAACAAACTGGCTCTGAAGAATGAAACTCAATCCCTCCCCTCTCGCCATATACAAATCAACTCAAACTGGATCAAGGACCTCAATGTAAAACTTTGCAACTGTGAAATTACTGCAAGAAGGTATATGAGAAATACTTCAAGTTGTTGGGATAGGCAATGATTTTTTTAGATAGGACCCCAAAAGCACCGGGGACGAAAGCAAAATAGACAATGGGATTGTATTGAACTAAGAAGATTTGTACAGCAAAGGAAATAAGAGTTTAGAGAGAACCTAAAGGAAAAAAACTATTTGCAAACTATTCATCTGACAAGGTATTGATATCCAACATACATAAGGAACTAAAAAAGTTGAACACCAAAAAGAAATAATCCAATTCATAACGGACTAATAATCTAAATAGATTCTACTCAAAAAGATGACACTCAGCCAAAAGGTATAGGAAAACGTGCTCAATATCACTAATCAGGAAAATGGAAATCAAAATATCAATGATGGTGGCACACATCTGTAATCCCAGCAGCTCGGGAGGCTAAGGTGGGAGGATCACAAGTTCAAAGCCGGCCTCAGCAACAGCTAGGTGCTAAGCAACTCAGTGAGACCCTGTCTCTAAATAAAATCCAAAAATGGGTAGAGATGTGGCTCAGTGGTCAAGTGCAGTGCCCCAGAGTTCAATCCCCAGTACCATTAAAAAAAAATGAAATATCATCTCACTCTAATTAGAACAACTATCAAAAAGAAAAAAGTATCAATGATGATGTGGAGAAAAGGGGACTTTTGTTTGCTCTTTTTAGATATATACATGACAGCAGAATGTATTTTGACATACATCCATGGAGCAAAACTTATTCTAATTAGAATCCCATTCTTGTGGTTGAACACGTGGAGTTTCATTGGTCATTTATTCATATATGAACATAAGAAAAGTTATATCTGATGTCTTTCCTACCTACTGTCTTTCCTATTCCCATCCTCCCTGCCTTCCCTTCATTCCCCTTTATCCAATCCAATGAACTTCTATTCTTTCCTCAAACGCCTCTTATTTTGTGTTAGCATCTGCATATCAGAGAGAACATTCGGCCTTAAGGTTTTGGGGGGATTGGTTTATTTCACTTAGCATGATAGTCTCCAATTCCATCCATTTACCGGCAAATGCCATAATTTCATTCTGCTTTATGGCTGAATAATATTCCAGTGTGTGTATATACCACCTTTTTTTTTTTTTTTTTTTTTTTACCCATTCATGGGTTGAAGGTCACCTAGGCTGGTTCCATAGCTTAGCTATTGGGTGAATTGAGCTGCCATCAACACTGATGTGGCTGCATCTC
The DNA here is from genome assembly GCA_020662805.1 of Glaucomys volans. Lineage (NCBI taxonomy): Eukaryota > Metazoa > Chordata > Mammalia > Rodentia > Sciuridae > Glaucomys > Glaucomys volans. The sequence continues at coordinate 258,115 of JAJEJO010004555.1, forward strand.
TGTAGAATGCTGATTTTTCAGTCCTTCGGGTATATGCCCAGAATGGAATAAAGGTCAAATGGTGGTTCCATCCCAAGTTTTCTGAGGCAACTTCATACTGCTTTCCAGAGTGGTTGCACCAATGTACACTCCCACCAGCAAAGCATGAGTGATCCTTTTTCCCCCTCATCCTAGCTAACATTTGTTACCTGTATCCTTGATAATTGCCATTCTGACTGGAGTAAAATGGCATCTCATTATGGTTTTAGTTTGCATTTGTCTAATTGCTAGAGATGTTCAACATTTTTTTCCATATTTGTTGACCATTCATATTTCTTCTGTGACATGCCTGCTCAATTCCTTTACCCATTTATTGACTGGGTTAAGTTTTTTTGTTAAGTTTTTGAGTTCTTCATACATCCTGGAGATTAATGCTCTGAGGTGCAGGAAGCAAAGATTTTCTCCCATTCTGTAGCTCTCTTCATGATCTTGATCATCTCAAAAGGGATCTCTTACACACTTTGGGGGAAACATAAATTAGTGCAGTCATTATGGAAAAAATATTGCAATGAGCATGAGTGATGATAGCTCTTAAACTTGATTTCAAATCCTGTGGATATATACACAATAATGAGATTGCTGGATTGAGTGGTGTTCTGTTTTATTAGAGTTTTAATAGTTTGTTGTCAGATCATTGTAATAGCTCAGACCCATTAAACATCATCTTGGAAAAAAAATAGCATGAAGATTTCTCAAAAAAAAATTAAAAATAATTTCAAGCAATTTCACTACTGTATATATACACCAAAAAAAGATACTCCACTCCATGTTGATTGCAGCACCATTCACAACAGCTAAAATATGAAATCTACCTAGATGCCCGTCAGTGGATAAAATGGATAAAGAAATGTGGTATATATGCACATATTATTCAGTCATTAAAAAATGAAATCCTGTTATTTGCAACCAACATGGATAGAACTGGAGGTCATTGTGTTAATCAAAATAAGCCTGATACAAAAACAAATGCCACATGTTCTCACTAATTTGTGGGAACTTAATAGTTAATCTCATAGACTAGAATGCAAGAGTGGTCACTGGAGTCTGGGAAGGGCAGTCAAAGGGGAGAGAGAAAGTTAAAATAAGGGGCACCAAAATAAGAGAAATTAGTTCTAGTTTTTCTATAGCAGAGTAACTATTGGTTAAAACTATCTGCAATGGGGATATAGCTCAGTTGGTAGAGTACTTGCCTAGCTTGTGTGAAGCCCTGGGTTCAAACCCCAGTATCTCTCTCTCACACACACACACACACCTACCTCAAAACTTGGTCTATTTCAAAATGACCAAGAGAGTACAAATATTCCCAACATATAAAATAATGTTTAAGGAGATGGAAATGTTTATAACTCTATTATAAATTATGTATATACATATGTATATCATATTACAATAACTACCCAATAAAGATGTACAATATTATGTCTTTAAAAAAAAAAAGTCAGTCCACAACAACCACTGACCCTGGGAAAGAAAAACAGCACTATCTTTCCAAAGACCAGTTTGGCAGCAAATAGCAAAAACCTTTGACCCAGGAAATCATCCCAGATGAGTTCAAGAAGGCTTATGTAAATATGTAAATATAAATTCTCAGAGAACTGGTTAACTAAAGTCATAAAAAGCATCATAAAACTCCTTGAAAACTCATACTTTAAAAGAACAGAATATAAAATAGTATTTTGTCACATGAAGAAAAGATTATATTTTAAGTTTAAAAGTACACTGTAAGGAATGAAGGGTAAAAACCAAATCCTTGTAGATTATCTGGACAAATGCAGAAAGCGAATGGGTAAAGCAGAGGGGAGTAGGGACAGCATCTTTCACGATTATATTTTGCATTCTCTATGTTGTTAGTATGCTCACTAGTATGTACGTAGCTATTGTTAAAAAACACATTTGTGTGAGTTACATATGCATCCATTTAACATATTTGTATTCCATGTTGGAATGTTTAGTGAATTTTTATGCTCTCAATTACAAATTGGCAAACATGTTATAAATAAAGAAGACTTTTATTCTACTTACCAATCATTTACAGTTCCATATCCATGCATAAATGTACTATTAAAGAGAACAATCTGAACAGAGACCAACATGGTGCACCATGGGACAACCACAGGCCAAGAGATCAATGGTCTTCAATTTTTCACATTCCAAAGAGCTGTCAAGGCTCAGAGCACAATAGCCCAAAATATGGTACCTTGGCTTACTGAGTATTTAAGCTGAAGAAAGTTTAAGAAACTGCAGAAGCAAGGTCACTCACTAAACTTACCCTCCTCTTTCTCCCAGGGTCATAAGAACTCTCCCTCCCTCCCTTCTTCCCTGAAGACCCTCATGTGACAGTGTCCTGCCTTATACTTGCAGGAAAAAAATGAAAACAGACATGGAAAATAAACTGAACAAACAGGCCTTGCTAGGTGCCCCTGAGCTTATTCTCATTAGCTCATACTATATTTCTAAATGGCTGTCCATTTTCAAACTCTAGCATAAAAAAACCTTCTGTGTCTTTGGGTCTTCATTTCTGAAGCCTCCCATGTCACATAAAATTTGGGTTAAATAAATGTTAGGCATTTCTCTTGTTAGTCTATCTATGCTTCATTATAGAGGTGTCAGCTAGGAACCTAGCAATGGGTATGGAAAAGATTTATTTCTCTCCCTACAAACCCCACATTGGTTTTGACTGGCAAGAGTCACTGTAATACTACCACGCACCTGGAGGGGAAGCCAAGGCAGAAGAACAAGGCCTGGAAGTCGACACACCTGGCTCTCACATTAGCTTGACCATAAACCACCTATGACCCTAGAAAAGCCTACTAAGCCTCTCTGAGCCTCCATTTTCCAGTCTCTAACATGAATATGTTAGACAATCTCTAATTCATATTTCAAATTATGGTGTTTAAAATATCCCAAATGTCTCTCTGCCAAATAAAGATATTGGCCCTGAAGAGATAATAGTCCCAGCTATAAGAGATCCACAGGAGAGTTTCTCACACTGTTTTCACTTTATAGCAACTTTTACTGTACAAATATGAACCCTGTGACAATTAGGTGCTTCTTTTATGCCCCTCCTCGGAAAGCCATTCTGTTTAACACCTATTCTAAATATTTAATTCATCATGCAGAAGTACTACTTATATTTACTCTGTTCTCAATTCTGACTTATATAAGGAATCATTCATCTCAGTTTGTCCAAGACTGGGAAGTTGAGCAGGATGAGGTTTTCAGTGCTAAATCCAGGACAGTTCCTAGCAAACCAGGACAGCAGCACACTCACTCTAGCTCACAATATGTTGGTTTGCTTCTGCAAAAAAACATTCCACATCAAAACAAAATATACCTGTACATACAATGCTGCTCAAATGAATAGCAGCTGTAGATCATCCACAGTGAATTCCTTGGCAGGTAAGAGTATTTGCATTCACCACTTTCCATTAGGTACTTGTTATGGTTTGGATGTGGTGTCCCCCCATAGCTCACATGGGAGATAATGCAAGGTTTGGAGGAGAAATTCAGTTATAGCCTTAACCTGGTCAGTGGTAACTGGAGGCAGGTGGGGTGTAGCTGGAGAAAGTGGTTCACTGGGGGGCATGGTCATGGGGTATATATTTTGTATCTGGAGAGTAGAGTCTCTCTGCTTCCTGATCATCATGTGAGCTGCTTTACTCTGCCACACTCTTTCACCATGATGTTCTGCCTTACCTGGAGCCCCAAGGAATGGAGCCCGTCTATGGACAGAGAACACTGAAACTGTGAGCCCCTAAATAAACTTTTCCTCCCCTAAAATTGTTCTCGTCGGGTTCTTTAGTTACCACAGCAAAGAAGCTAGCTAAAACAGTGCTCTTAAAATGGCAGGGTTTTGTACTCAAGAGAAATAAAGGAATTTTTCTAAGTATTCAACAAAAAACATAAGAAAAATCCCCTTTTTTTGCATTGAATCACTGTAAATTATTTTGATGCATCATTAACACCCTAAAGAAAGCAGCATCCCAAAACAAAACATGTGACCAACAACAGAAGAGTCAACAAATTGTGTTCACTTGTCGATTCTCCTCACAAACATGCTCAGAGCACTTACTCTGCACCAGGCCAACAATGATGAGAGAGACACCATCACATGCAAATTACAATCTCGAAATCTGGATATTAATCAAAGCATTTAACAAATACATTTCCCAAATTGGCTCCAGTCTGATTATTTGTAATCAAAGTTAAAACATTAATTATTTCACCCTTAAGATCATAGAAAAATAAGCATATCCACAGAATATGAGTGTTCTTTTCTGTAACCCTTCAGAGAACCTCATACCATTTGTGAAGTAGCTCTGAAAGTCTCAAAAAGGGTTACAGATCAAAACAAGAAGGTAAAGGAAACTGTTCTAAGCAAGACAACATGAGGAAACTGTTCTGTGGCTTTGGTTCATCTACCATTCCAAGGCACTCTTCAAAATCAGGGTGCCAGAATTCAGAAGCACTTGGAGTAGCTAGAAGCTCCCACGCCTTCTCCACTAAGAAAAATCTTACAATGGGGAACAAAACAGAGATTTTCAGAACTTCTCCATATACTGAGGAGAGAAAGGGGAAGACAGGCAATAGCTCATTTCAGGCTTACATGATCAGAAGTCAGCACATACACTCATGCAGGCAACACGAGAGAAGTTACCAATGGCAGTGTTCAGTCACAGCTGGTCATTGCAATGGTGGAAAGACATCTTGTAAAAACATCAAGGGAGAGCGCCTTGAAGGGTATGGCTTAGAAGGCTGATGGTACCTCACTCACTGGCTGCCCCATGTAGAAGCCCAGACTCCATCCCATACTCTGCCTACTCCCCACAACCTCCACAGTCAACCATTTAGAAATGCCCAGTCAATCCACCTCATGAATGCCTCAGCTATTCTGGGTCTGGGTCCATCAGCAGAAACACTATCTTGGTTCAGATCTCCATCACCACATGCCTGCCTGCTTCACTTCAACATTGCTTTCCAACACAGGGCATGCATGCATATGCACACACACACACACACACACACACACAAGCTTTTAACCATGCTCAACTTTTTTCAGTTCCCCCAAACATGCTTTAGATCCCTCACCTTTGGACTTTTGGATACTGGTCCTTCTTCGGACAGCACTTTTCTCCCAATCCTCACTCCCCCATCTCCCTATTACTTGTTCCATTTCTCATTCTCCAAGTTACCTCTTAGGTATCAATTCCTCCCAGAGGTCTTTTCAGATCCCCCTGGACTAAGCTGGGTACTTTTCCTCTGCACTTCCCACTACCCTGAACTCCTATCATCAAGGGATCTACAACTGCCTGTCTAAACCACACTTCAGACCATGTGTTCTACAGGGACAGAGGCCACACTTGCCTTGTTCACCTTTACCACTTTGTCACCTCGACCAACAGCCCTACGAATCAACTAATCAGTTCATTAAAATGGGTAGTGCCCAATTCTTCAGCTGTGTCCATATGTTTCACTTTGCCACTGGTCAGACTCTGACCCAGGCTTGACCATCACCTGCTTTCCATCTGTCTAAGACAGACTTATCCAGACCAACGCACTGATAAGTATGGCCCTCAGAGAAAGCAGTGATACCAATGAGCAGAAGACGGCTGACCAAGACTTAGGAGTTCAAAAGCCTCCTATGTCAAATTTTCACATATGCAGTTTTTTATAACAGTCTACATCACCAGATTACTGGCCATTTAGAGCCTGTATGCCTTGCACTCCTTGAAATATATCCTATACCTACTACTCATAGGTGAGAGAAACCTCAGGAGGTACATGGTAACCAATGAGCTGCTGCTCTTCTGACCTCTGATCCAGACTCCCTGCTTGGCTGGGGAGTGACAGCACTGGGACACATCATCTCCCTCTCCCTAGGGGTTTCCTTGCCTGCCTCTCGTACTGAGAGGTGGCCACCATGCCATAGCCTCTGGAGGGGCTCGTGTTTCAAAGAATTTCCCTATATGCCACCCCATCAAAGTACAACCCCAAGCTTTGTGTACCACTGCCACCTTGGGCCTGGGTCTTTGCTTCTTGATTAGCCCTTAAGTTCCTTGAACACCCCCGACCCAGAGGCAGAAACCTGGGAAATTATGTATTTATAATCTCTATGTAGTACCAGTTGGTAATTTTTCATCTATCTTGTGCCCCTCACTTTAAATTCATCATTGGGTTTCATCAGTATTACTTTTAAAACCTGATCTTTGCCTACAGAGTTTTGCTCCAACAATTCAGGCCTCCTGGCGCTCATGTCTCCATGTCACATCTTACTGGGCTATACTGCTTAGATGTTCAAAGTTCCCCCAAAAAGTCCATGTGTTAAAGGCTTGGTCCCCACTGGGAAGTCAGGCATCCTTTAGGAGGTGAGGGCTAGTGGAAGGTCTTTAGGTCAGTGGGAGTGTGTCCTTGAAGGAGATTGTGGGACCTCGTCTCTTCCTTTTTCTTTTTACTTCTTGGTCATATCTATCCTCTGTCACTAGGTTATAGCTATGGTCAGCAGTGTGCTCCACCATGCAGTCCCCACCATTGCCATCAGACAGGTCCACCAGAAACCCAAAGGAATGGATATGCCAAAATAAACCTTTTCTCTTTATAATTAGGTGTTTTCTTATAGTGATAGAAAACAAACTTCCTAGCTCTGACCCTCATTTCCCTGTCACAGAAGACAACTTGAGGTACTATCAGTCCTAGATCATCTCTTATAAACTGCAATCCTGGCAAATAATCCTGGGGATTTTCGATTTAGTCACAAATAGTATTAGAAGAGGGTCGCTGAAATAGATTCTTTAGAAATACCTAGCTTCCATTCCTAAGAGTTTATAGCCCAAAGTTTGCAGAGATGACATTAAGAAGACTGGAGATAGAATTGAGCACAATGAGCACAAGAGCACATGACATTTTTGGTCATGCTGTAGCTCAATAGAAAAGGAAAGTGATCTGTTAGCATAATAGGAGACTATCTTCATTTTTTTTTAATTTGCCATGATACTCAGTGAGCCCAAGATCCTACTAAGAAATACTGGAAGAAAATAGTTTATACATACTACTGATGGCCAAATACATTTTCATGCAATCAAATTCAATCATATGAAGTGAGACTCATTTTGGGGTAGTTATAACTTCAAGAAATGTCAACACACCTTAAGTAGTAACTTTTTCCTTGATGTTAGCCCAAGTTTAGGCTCTAATCACATTCAGAGTAACTGAAGAGAGTCAAGGATAACTGCAACCAGAAATCATAATTGTCCCAGATGAGTATTTTTAGGGGCCTATTGACTTGGTGTTTTTATCTACTTGTCCCCCAGGCTGCATAACTTTCTGAAGAACACGGTACTGTAATGTTTGCATCATGCTCTGGCTTTAGAGGCATCAGAATATGACAGACAGGTGCCAGGACATGTTTGTTGCTAGAGGAACATTCTCTAAGGTGCTTACCCTATGAAAAAGGCCCACAGTCATCACTTGACAATAACATCTGGCCTCCAGTTTTCAGTAGGCACTTACTCCCTGTTTTTCAGATATCCGAAACCTGAAAATGCAACCCAGGGCAAAGGGCATGCCACAATGAAAGAGTCTCCAAAATTTAGGCAAACTTTACCTAACACCAGCAGCCTCACCATCATCTCTTCCTTCCTGACAAAAAGCCTCAAGTAGGCTTCCAGTTCACATGGCACCAACAACTGGAAGAAAGAGGTGTTTTCGGTTCCTCATGGGTCTGCTCACAACAGACACCCAGGACAAGTACTCAAGTATGAGGTACTCAAACGGACCTTGTGTGTGTGTGTGTGTGTGTGTGTGTGTGTATACACAAATATACATGAACAAATAGAATTACACAGAGCTACACAAATTCACCTTATGAGAAAGCAATGAACTTGAATTAGTAAGGTCTGCAGTAGGGAACAGACCAGAAAACATAACTGGGAATAAGGATTTGTTAAAAAGAGCGTGCAACAGCGGGCGCTCAAGAGGGTCATGTAAACCAGGCTTCCAGTTCAGAGAAGGTCTATGATTCTGAGACAGAGCAGCCTATTCCAGCAATGCCAGATTACTAGACTAAGGGTAAGTTACTTCTGATCTAAAGCAGAAGCTGATCTTTATTTTTCTTCGTCTATGGCATTTTCTAAGAATCCACTATAATTTATATTCATAGTTACAAAAACAAAAAATTTTCAGTTTCTCAGTGGTGTCTCACAGTTAACACGACATCTATTTTCAAATGTCTCCTAACAGATGGGTATCCATGCTCTGTAAATTTGTCTCATTCTTCATGTATCCATTCAACAGATATTTATGTGTCAGATACTATGCTTGGTGAAGCTAACACTTCCACTTTTGTCTATTCAATATCCATTTGCCCTTTCTTACTAACATAATCATGGTTTTGCTCAAGGAGCAATGTACCCTCCTATAAATGCCCTCCCAGAATGCTTTGCACCTGGTAGTGGCCATGACCCAGATTGAGCCAGTAAGAAAGCAAGCAATCATCTTCACAAGACTGCTGGAGCAATTGTTTTCCCAATAGAAGGAAAATAGATTTGAAACTCATTTCTTGTTGTCCTACATGCTTCCCTTCCTAGAACACAATATGATGCCCAAGGGTGAAGAAGCCATCTTGAAATGGTCACAAACAGGTAAGTAAAAAGCTGGAAGGAGCCTGATGGCAGCGACTCTAGGAACACTGACCTGCTCGCCCACTCACATCATTCTGTAAGAAAAAAACACCTGGGTGCTTGTGCTTACTGTAGTCAGCCTTTTGATATGTGCAGCCTGCCTGGGGATACAACAGGCAGCAAGAACAAACTCTGCTTGTAATTGTAAGAGCCTCACTCTCACAAATGAAGGACCAAAGCCCACTCATTGATGAGATTCAAAGACAGAAAAGCCAAACAAAGGAGAAAACAGGAGCCTGGGGAAAGAAGCAACACAAAGAAAGGAAAGTCTTTGTCAAATGATCAGCAAAAAGATACTGTGACCCTGACAACTGAATGTTATCAAGGACCAACATTCAGAGAACAAGAGAACTCTTGAAAATTAAAACCAAGAAAGCCAAAACAAATTATTAATAGGTTATTAATAGGTTGAAAGAGTTTAAAGTATAGCCTAGAAAACAGCAAAGAAATAAATAAAATTAGGAAATTAGAAGACTCATTGAGAAAGTCCAACACTGAATGAAAGGCACTGGGGGAAAGAAAACTCAAAGGAAAAAATGAAGGTGAAGAAATCATGAGGAAGATAATTCAAGAATATCATCCTGAATTAAAGAAAATTAGTTTCTTTTTTGAAATGACCTCTGAGTATCCAGTACAATGGATCAAAGTAATCTCAAACCTTTGCCAGGATATGTCATTATGAAATTTTAAAACATTATGGTCAGAAAGACTTTAAAAGGCTCTCAAAGGAGGATCAAAAGTCGAGTTTTACCCAAATACACACACACACACACGTATATGTATATATATGTACACACACATGTATACACATTTATGTATGTATGTATACACACATAGAAATGGAATGCCCTCACACTAATCTGCAACAGTCCAAGCTAGCAGGGAACAACATTCTCAAATCCAACATTCTCAACTCAGAATGCTATACCTAATCACACTGTAGAACGAAATGTGGAACAAAAAACTGTTGGGTCTGGGGTTTTGACTCAGTGGGAGAGCACTTGCCTAGCATGTGTGAGGCACTGGGTTTGATTCTCAGCACTGCATATGAATATATTTTAAAAATTGTCAGTAACAGAATTTAGTCTCCCAAGTATCCTTTCTCAGGAAGCAATGGAAGGATAGGCTTTGCCAAAATGGGAGAGTCAATTTTAAAAGTACATCAACTCCACCAAGTAAGATTCCAACATAAAAAAGAGGCAAAGGGAATATCCAGGATAATAGAGAAAGCAGTTTCTCTGAACAACTGTATGTAATAGTCCCAGGGATCAATAAAATAGATGGAAACAGGAACAGAAGATTCCAGAAAAGATTAGAAGATTAAAATTAATCAAGTATTCAATCTCTGTGAACACAGTCAAAGGAGATGTACTTAGCTGGGAGAAAAAGTACAGATAAATTAATGATGGATACACAGAAAACTAAAACAAGAAAAACTATTAACTTTGAGGAAACAGACACTGCAGTAAAGGAAAATCATGAGAAATACATAAGCAGACCATCTTATAAGCATTACATAATAATCTAACAAAAACAGAAAATAACTATTGGAAAGGTAGGTTATAGGAAGCAGGCATGTGTGTAGTCGAGGTGAAGTGTGAAAAAGAAATTGTATTTTAGAGTGAAAACAGAAGCAATATCTTAAGTACAGTTGTGTTAAAGGGAATAGGAGGGCTGGGGATATAGCTCAGTTGGTAGAGTGCTTGCCTTGCAAGCACAAGATCTTGGGTTCAATCCCCAGCACCACCACCCACCCCCCCGCAAAAAAAAAAAGGAACAGGAGATAAGATGGTGATTGGGTGAAGAATGATTTTTATTTTTAATACAGTGAACATTTGTTATTACTCTTTTATTCCCAGCACCTCCCCCCTTATTTGTTTGAGAAATCCTCATCATATGAGTCTTTATTATTATAGCCTCTCTCCTACTATTGAAGACAAAAAAAAAAAAAAAGGACTCTTGCTTCCCCAAGCTCTCATAATTTATCTGGGCTCTGCCAATTAGCTAGGGACACTCTGGTGGCAGTACACAGGAGTCAGTGCTGATGGTATTGACAGTTTAAGAGACAGTGCCCAGCACTGTCTGGGTGGGGGCAGTAACATCCTGACACAATGAGTTCTGTGCCACTATTAGAGGCTTGGTTCCTGGGTGCATAGCCCTGAATCCTATTCTATTGGTTCAGATCCCCATGATTGTATAAGCTACACATTTCCCTTTTGAAACATTTGGTTTTCTGCATAAATCATCCAGAGTTGGTTTCTGCTCCTTCCAAGCAGGAAACTGGTTCAGAAACAGATACCAGCATACCTGTCAGCATCACAGTCCAAAAAATTTAGAGAATCTACATTTGTTTAATCTGGATTCTTCGGAGTTTATGGCAGTGAAAATCCAGCTGCTAATAAACAGACTCTGGATAACGTGGCACACAGCTGAAACTGTTAATCAATGATTGTGGTCACTGGGAAAGAAGTGTCATTAAGACTCCAGGTGACCAAGTGAACAAGTCCACAGAAAACTTCTGTGGGGAGTACTGTTCTCCCATCAGCATGTCACCCCAGCAGGTGGGAGTGTGACCAGCAGAAACCCAGGCAGTTAACTTCTGCGGCTCAAGAAAGCTGCCTCGCCCAAGGTCAACACCTTTCTGGGTTGGCCCACACCTGATCACCAATTGACATGGATGTAAAGAGGCTTGCCCTCTGCCTCACCCACTCCATTTGGGACAACTCAACTCCCTATGGGATCCAGTGAAGAAGTGTCCATCAAGACTATACCACACTCACTTTTCCCTCTGCCCAATCCTGCTTCCTTTCCTTCCACTGATGCTGACCTCCAGAAAACTCCCTAACACATACAAGGGAACGCCCTAACACATGCAAGCTTGGCTATCTAAGGAATCTGAGTTACAACTATTAAGGGTGCAGTGTCTTTAATTCTAAGAAAAATGGGTGAGGCTGGTTGCTTTCTGTTGCCATGAAGAATTCAAAGAAAACAAGGAGAATGACAGGCTCAGATTCCTAAATTTGCTGCTTAGGGCATGCATGGCCTGGACACCAGAGCCTTCTATGACTCTGCTAAAAACAATTTTATCTTACAGAGAGCTAAGAAAGCAAAAATAAAATGTTTGGTGACTAGGTTGATTAGGTTACATGTCAGCTGAATTCCTGCACTTACAAGGTACCTACAGATTCGGGCCCTAATCTAGAGCTCCTAAAAACCAAAATGGGAAAGTGTGATGGTTCAGGAGACCCTGCATGCCTAATCCTTAGAGAACATCCCTTGCCAGCAGTAGCAACCCCTCTTTCCCTTGTAAGGCCGACCTGGCATTGCCAGAGGACACTCTGAAATCACTTGAGGAATTACTGTGCAAGAAAAGCCACTTCCCCTCATCCCTCCTGCTCAGCACTCCTCCATGTCTAGAAATGGACCCCAGCATCCCCTGAGGGGCTTATTATAGGGTTTTCATTCCCAAAGCACAATAATATTTTTGCTACTGTACATGGAAAAAACATCTGGATGGGAATGGATTCCAAGGATTCTAGCTGAAGAATAAAGGTTAGATTGGAGTTATTGACATGTGTGCATTTATCAGAAATTCAAAATTGCTTATGACAGCTGGAAGTGGTCCTGACTGAGCACACTTTGAAATCCAAACTCCACAGCTGCCCGTAAGTATGTGACCAAGATGCCAGAAACTGAGAAATTGTCAAGGAAGTCACAGAATGATTTCAGGCAGTAAGACTGTCAGAGTGGATTTATCACTTGTGACCTGCTAACTCTGCCCCCAAGAGAGCCCAGAGATACTCCCTTCACCAAGACTGAGAAACACTTCAGTGCAAGGAGTCCAGGCATCTCAAAAATGTGTCAGCAAGGCCATTCTCTGCTAGGGATGTTACTGGGGGACAATGAGGTTCTTCATTTCAATATGAAGACCAGGTGGCTTAAGTGATGACGACACACAGTGGCACTTAACCCCAAGGCAGAGTGGGCATGATTAGCCAGCCTGGTGGTCAGAACGCTATGAGTCACAGGGAACTTTTAGCAAAGTGTAACTGATCATAAGACCCCTCAACCTTGCATAGATGAGGGCTGACGTCACTTATTTAAGAAAAGTTACTGAACTTCTCCATTGCTTTGCCCCACACCTATAAATACTGTTTTGCCTTATAAGACTATATACTCATAGGGTTGTGAGAATTACATGATTAATATAAGTTCTTAAAGCAACATTTGGCACAGATAAAGTACTTAGTAAAGGTTAGCTGATATTATCACTGTTGAGATTATTGTTATTATAAGTACAAATGTAAAATAGCTAGTCTGATGTGATTATTACAACTCTTTACCCAATTCCAAGACCCACGTCAATTCACAGATCTAGAGCCTTTTGAATGAAGGGGAAGCCAAATACCCATCAGCAAAATCATTAATAGCATCATGCTGATAGGACCTAAAAACCTACAAGTATAAAAACATGCCAGATAACCTTAACAGGATAGTAACTAAGAAATGTTTTAAATACTTAAGGGCTTATCACCACTGAAGTTTCTAGAGGCTCAAGATCCAAGAAAAGGGCACGTTGGTCCACCTATGTCACTTATTCCTAAGAAAGAAGCACAACTATTGGTAAACCTCTTCAGAATTTGGCAGGAATGTATATACAGACAGGCACATCACTCAAGCTCATTTACCAGACCACAGGACCCAAGGAGGCCACGCTACCCAAGTCATCCATGATCAATTGGGAGTTGCCTGTTCCACCTATCCACAAAAATCAGGTATGCTGTGTTAACACAAAAGGTCAGCTCAGCCACACCTGCCAGGAAACATCCCAAAACATCCCTCCTCCCACCACTCACCACCTGAACTCCTGGAGCAGCATAAAGAGTTAACATTGATCGGATGACCTCAGGACTTCCCTCACACATCCCCTTCTGCATGCCCCTGTATTCACTTCCAGAACTCTGAAAGGAAGCCCTTTCCCCCTGCATCACCCCCTCCCAGCTCGAAGAAGTTAGAGATGACATCATCGCCCAAATTCATTTCTTCCTTTCCAAGCCTGGAATAATAGATATGGAGAATGAAAAAAAATCTCCAAGATAATGTGGCCTGGGAAAAGGGAGTGAAAAAGAAGTCCAAGCACTGACAGCCTTCATCTCCCAAGACAAATGTTTTCCAAGTGCCAGCTGCAGACAGGAAGGTGGTGTTTTATCATCCCTAAAGTAATAGTCTCTAGGAGGTATAAATCTCCTTCACAGTAGATCCTCTCCAGACACTGCCCACAGACCCACCCACCCAAAAAAGGCTCAAATTCCTGAGTGCCCAAGGAAGCTAATATGTTCACTAGGTAACCCCTCAAAATAACCTATATAAACCCAGTCCCTTTCTTTGTTCAGTGGCTCATTTTTCACCAGGAAAGTGGGTCCACTAGTGCCATTTCATCCCTGCATCCCCTGTTCCAGTGTGAAATATTCCTGAATAAACAGCCGAGATGATTTGTGAGGTTTGCGTCCTGCCCAATCTTTTTGGGCTAACATGATGCACAGCCCTCCATCAAAGGATCCATGAACACATGTGTTGAGAGGATCCTGAAGTCACAAAGAAATTGCAGTAAAAGGGAACTTGCCCTTCCAGACTGCTGATTCTGCTATACTGATCACCTCTTCTCATGCCCCACCTGAAGCCCCAAAAGGATTTGATGATGGGGGAAGGGGGTAGAAAATTGCTGTTTACTGATGGTTTTCCATGATTCTCTGGAATCTCCCAGAAATGAACAGCTGCAACCTTATATGTGGTCCCAGAAACTACAACAACAACAAAAGAAAACCTCATATTGGGTAGAATATTTAGTGGTATATTCCATAGACGAATTTTTCTGGAAGGAAAGTATCTAAAACTGATTCATGAGAGTATTCAATAGTTTCCTGGGCTAGTTGGGAGCATGAAAGAATTGGATGAACATTGGTACAGAGGCTTGGGGAAGATATTTATAAATGAACACCTCAGAATGGGCCCAGCAAAGAAATCAGTTACCCATGTAAATGATGAAAGGACCTGCTGCTCTCAACAAGGCCCTATGTCCACCAGCCAGCCTCTTCCCAGTCATCTGAATGCTTTTCAAGGGGTTCATGACCAAAGTGGCCCTAGTGGCAGCAAAAATGATTTGGGGTTGGGTCAATGATGTGAATTAACCTCACCAGAACTGATCTGGGTCTCAGAAAAGCTGTCTGCCTAATTGGCCAGGCTTCGTGACCTTCCATACTTAGGTGTCAAGTTCATTACATTGGAGTCCTTCCTTTTTGGAGAGGCCAGAGAGATGATCTTATTCTGCATGTACATAGGCTTTCCGAACCTACCATGCTTCCTCCAGCACCAGTGCCACCATCCATAGGCTCACTGCCTTAGTCAATGTCGGGTTTTCAAATACAACATCACTTCTAGGGACCTCACTTGGTAACAGAGTAAGACACGGGGCACTGCTCATGGGGTTCTCTGGTCTTATACATCATTCAGAAGTAGTTGGCCTTACAGAGTAGTCTGTTGAAGCACCTTGTGAGATTGTGATGCTGTCCCGCAGGATGTAAAATGTGCTCTGAACCAGCAAACTACACATTATGCTCTTACCCACAGCTTAAATATGTAAGGTATCCATGTGGTGAAAGTGGCATCTCTCATTATCCTCTTAATCCACTCCTAAAATACCCTATTAGTCCTACAATTCTCATGTGCTCATTTAGAAGTCTTACCACCTAGGAAAGAAACATCCACCAGGGGACACAATCACAATCCACCAAATGGGAGGTTTATCACCCAGTCACTTGAGGTTCCTCAGGGAGCTATGTGAACAAGTAAAGGGGATTTGTATGAGCTTGGAAGATAAGTCTGTACCACATACGGCAAACAGTTACTCCTACCCAATGGAGGCAGGAAGGAGAACTAACAGAACCACAGAGCTCCTGCCTTCCACTAATAGTCAGGCTCTGACTATGCAGCCAGACACATGGGACTAGAAAGGATCTGGACCAACCTCACAAGAATGAAGGTTTTGGATTTACCACTGGGTTTAGAACCCAAATGGCAAAAGATATTGACACAAAGAGAACACAGAATGACAAGTGCAAAGGAAAAGTAGCAGAAATTAGCTCAAGAGCATGCATTCCACATTATTTTCTGTGTAATGTATTTTAACTCCCATTATGTCCTTTTAATCTAAAGCTTATTAGTGGTGCTCAACTCTACCACCAAGCCCATAGTTACAGCCAATTAACATGATGACAGAACTCAAGAAGACATGGGAACCTCCCCCCCCCCCCAGAACGGGGTACAGTTATGTGCTAAGGGGTTGTCTGTCCCTCTTTGGGGAGGAGACGTGCGTGTCTTCAGCCACATGAGCTGTAGTTGTGTATTTTTCTGAAGACATCCGGCCTTGCAGACTGTATCTAATAAGATCTCCTTAAATCCTTCTCAGCAGACCTGGAGAGGAGCTGCTCAGTACCCTCTTCCCGAATGTCCCTTCATAGTAACAGCATTCTGCTTCCCGTCAGCCTTCAGGAAGCCACAATAACTACCACTTGTTCCCACTAATTTGATTGCTTTTAAGTTGCTGAAGGCAGATGTTAAAGTGTCCTCCAAACTACCTTCATTTTCTCATTTCCAATGATTCTTTGACCACAATTACACTCCTTCAAAATAAACACTGCCAATCATAACCAAAGTCAGTCATGACTTCCCATTTGCCAAAGTGAAACAGACCCTCCTCTGTCCCTTCTCTTTTGGCCTCTTGAACTTCTAACAGAACACCTCCTTCTTCTTGAAACCTCACAAGAAGATGTTTCCTCCTCATTTTCAAACATTCCTGCCCATTCACTGTGGGCTCTCTTTCCACCTGCCTCATAAATGTTAATGTTCACCTGGATCCAGTCCTTCTTTAAAATACGTCTGATGCCAGGTACTGAAATAGTCCCAAAGGGTGCCAAGGTAACCTGTCTAGAGCTTAATGTGGGCAACGTCCACAGCCCCCAGTGCCCTGTCCACTCTGCCCTTGTGAACAGACTCCACCAAGGTTTAGAGAGGCTCTATGCCTCTGGAAATTCAAGAAGGCTAAAAATAATAACCAACACCACCCTAAAATAGAGAAAAATACACAGGGAAGAAAGATTTTATTTTGACATCTCCAGGAGAAGATTAAAGGGAATGAAAGAAAAACCAATGTCCCTGGTTGCCATGGAGCTCCTAATGTCCTCTCAATTACTCTAAGTAGCACTTGAGTTTTGATAGACAACCAACCACACTGCTTCTCCATCCCCCCGCCAGGAGAGGATTCAATACCTCCTACTGAGTTCATGGATGGCCTCTTCCTTTGATTTAACCACATCAGATGCATCCCATGATAACCTTGACCGACATCGCTATTCCTATTCATTTTGTCGGGATGGCTTTCTGGAATAACATGAGGTGCATAACTTCCCTCTGCTGCCTTATGCAAGATCTTGGATCATGAACTTGGATATCTGGCCACTCCCATGAACACCAATCTAATGTCATTCACAAGGCAGAGTTCTTAGGAATTTTTCTTTACCTAAACCAACTATGTAAGTGTTCATTAAGCACTTCCACAGTGAGCACTGAAAGAGACAGACACCAAAGCCAAAACACAATTATTTCTCTAAAGTAGCTCTCCCTCTGCTTGGGGTGGTCAGAAGGGTCATTTCTGGACAGAGCAAAATATTCCTCAGTCCTAAGGCCCTTGGAAAAAGCCCAGTTGTATGTCTTCTTGCCTAACAGATAAAGAGGTACCTTTTATTCTGTCTCCGCTGCTGTCTCACATTTGATTGCAACTTTAGGGTGGGGAAAGAAGGCCATCACAGAAGAGAGATTTCTTCTGTAATCAAGAGATTAAAAGGGATGGAATAAAATGTCTTTATTATTTCTTTTTTTTTCTTTTTTTTTTGGGGGGGTACTGGGGATTGAACCCAGGGGCACTCCACCACTGAGCCACATCCCGTCCTATTTTGTATTTTATTTAGAGACAGGGTCTCACTGAGTTGCTTAGGGCCTCGCTAAGTTGCTGAGGCTGGCTTTGAACTCGTGATCCTCCTGCCTCAGCCTCCCAAATGCTGGGATTACAGGCGTGTGCCACCGTGCCTGACCCATCTTTATTATTTCAAAAAAAAAAAAAAAATCAGAGCCAGGTGTGGTGGTGTTCGCCTGTAATCCCAGCAACTCAGGAGGCCCAGGCAAGAGGATTCCTTTCAAGACCAACCTCAGCAACTTATGGAGATCCAGTCTCAAAAAAAAAAAAAAATAAGTCCTCGGGATCTAGCTCAGTGGTAAAACACCCCTTAGTTCAATGCTCTGTACAAAAGAAAAAACATCAGGAACTGTAGTCAGGTGCCAGGAACTGCATGGCCTTTACAGGCCTCCCAGCCTCCCCATGCTTTATTCTCTTGACCTCTCTGAACATCAAGAGTGATCAGCCACCAAACCCTAAGGCTGGGGAAGAAAGGAGCTGTAAATGGGAAGAAAGGGGCTGCTTGTCACAACGTGCTGTAGTGCCACACAGCCTGGAGAGGAAAGCCCCAGGGAGTGGCACAGAGATGACAGGTCCACAAGAAAACAATGAAGCAATCAGGACCCAATGGACATGCCAGGCAGTATCAGTTCACACAAGTGAAGCAGTGCATCACTTCTACTTCTGTTTTCTCATCTTTGACCTATTCTATAACCCCAATGTATACACCCCCAAAATGAACAATGTCAACAAAGTCAGCCATGACTTCCTATTGGCCACAGTGAAAGACTTCATTCTCCTCCGACTCAGCCGCTTGTCAGCTTCTGATAAAGCAAGCAGTTCTTCATGAAACCATTTGCTTCCTCCTTCATTTATCAACATCCCTGTTCTTTCATGGCCAGCCCCTTTCTGCCTTCCTCTTACACATTGACATTCCTTAAAGCTCTATACTTGACTCTCCTTCATTCTCCTTTGACATTTTTCTAAGAGATCCTTTCACTCCCATAGCTTCAGTGATCCCACATACGCAATGGCTCCCAAAAGGCCCTCTCCATCACCCATTTTCAGACTCTCTCTACTGATTCATCTTCCACACAACCATCAGACTGCTATTTCTAAACCCCCGATCTAATCCTGTATTCCCCACCATCTAAATACTCCCATGGATTCCTATTACCTAAAGGAATCCTCTCTAGCATGATCTAGAAGTTCTCCATAATAAAACTCCTTGCTACCTTCCTGGAAGCATGCCTCATTTTATCTTGAATTCTGCATCTAGTTTGATTTAGAACTCATCCTTCCCTGAATGCACTAGAGTAACCCATCCTAGCAAGGACTTTGGTTCATGATGCAGCCTCCAACCCCTCCATCGGACCTGTCCACCAGATATCTTAGAACCAACAGATGCATCAATTTACCCTTATGAAGCTTTTATGACCTGTTCTTTCCCAAGTCAAAAGACAAGTCAACAAGTAATCCCCTCATCTTTTTATGCCCTCTTCCCACTTGATCTGTGCAGACATCTATCTCAGTCCTATAAAACTATATATGAAGAAAGTCAATTGTCTTCATGTATGACTTCTATAGAATGAACTTCTTAACAATAAGAACAACATCCCATTCATCTTCATATCCCCAGGGACAAGTGCAAAACCTGGCACCTGATAAATGCTCACTGAATAGAGAAATGAATGTGACAACTCTCAACTCATATGCTAAATACTCAAGTACAAAGGGAATTCAGAATAAGGACATTTTCAAGTTGGGAAGGGGTTAATATGAAAGGCTTGTTGTTTTGAGTCAGGATTTGAATAAGAATAGAATATGAGTTGACAAAGAGATGATTAAGAAGGTGACTATTTACCCAAATCAGGACACTTGGGGGGGGGGAGTAGATTGGTATTAATTATGCCAAGTCAACAGGTATAAAACAGATCTGTAAAATGGGATGTAGTCACCCTATAAACCATGACCCCCAAATTAAGAATAACATGAAACACCAAAAAAAATTACATTTTTCCTGGGTGCCTCTCATGTTAATTTTTTAAAATTTCCAAGACACTGCACTGCAATTTTGCATTCAGAAGTAGACATTACTGGTTGCCCAAACCACTCCCTTCTCCAGTCCTCGTCATTGGAGGTACAATTTCATTCAAGTGTCTGACCTCTTCCCCATAGTAACCTGGAAGAAATTCCTGGCTATCAGTTAATCACAGGCACTTGGGGGGCTGATTACAATATGCGGGGGCATAAGACAGTAAACTACCATGGGAGGCTGCTGGGGTCCTTCTTGGGAGATTTTTGTTATTCCTCTTGCAAAGAGGCACAGTGGGACTTGCATTTCTGGCCAGAGAGACTACTCTTCCAGAGAGCCATCCTTGAGAACATTTAAATGCTGGATACAATATTTAAAAGCATACTTTTAAATATATAACAGCTATTTGGAAAATGAAAAAAATCCTTGGAGGGCAGAAACACAGAAACAATCCAAGCAGAAAGATGGGTGAGCAGAGCTGCTGTCTCTGCCGTGGTAGCATCTGTCAGGCCCTAGGGCCCTTGACTTTACAGCAGCCACATGTGAGGACTGGTGGCAACAATGGGCGCCCACACTACAGAGGGGTTCAGGCTGAGATGCCACATAAGGTCTAGATCGCCAAAGGCCAAATTTCCTATTACCTGTGTGGCCCCCCCAAACCCAGGCCAGAACCTTCAAGTAGCACCACGGCAGTTCACACTTCCAGGGACCTGGCAGAAATAAGCCAACCTTCTCTGGATGCCCATATTCCAAACCCAGATGCCAAAGAATCCCAAGGACAAAAATTGCAAATAACATGAACCCACAATCTGAACCCCTAGAACATGGGTGAACGTTGACAGAGTGAGATGGAGAATGAGTCTAAGATATTTTAAATCATCTAGAGCTCCAGCACATAAAATGTTTAATATGTTTGAAAACATAAGAAACTTGAAAACACAGTCAGCTCTCCATATCTGTGGGTTTCACATTCAGGGATTCAATCAACCACAAATCAAATATTCCAAAAATATTGCTTCTGTACCAAACATGAACAGATTTTTGTCATTATTTCCTAAACAAGACTATGCAAATAGAATTTGTATTGTATTAGGAATTATAAGTAGTGCCTGCCTCGCAAGCACAAGGCCCTGGGTTCGATCCCCAGCATCGCAAAAAAAAAAAAAGGAATTATAAGTAATCTACACATGAGTTAAAGGACACAGGAGGACATGTGTAGGCTATATGCCATTTTATAGAAGGAACTGGAGCATCTGCAGATTTTGGACTCCATGGGGGATCCTAGAACCAAATGGCTGTGTATTATACACATATTAACACATATATATGGATACACAAGAAACTGAAAAAGACCTTGCAAATATAAAGTACCAAAGAAAACTCAAATACAAATAATTGAACACAAAGATAAATCCAAAATTCAAAACTTAATCTCAAAAATCAGACAGTGATATAATCACACACTTTGAACACTATTTCAAATGGAATTTGAATATAGAGTATACTCGTTCAGTATACATCTATTCTAACAGCAAAAATAACTGAAATTATTTCTTAGAAAATGTTAGTGGGTTTTTAGTCATAATGCTAAGTAATTGTTTGACTATTTTATGTGTAGCACGACAGAACAAATAAGTCAACAGTGATGTAATTAAGAACAGAAATTCTTATTAAAGTGAAAAGGTACAAACAAAAATCTAAGGTGCTAAGAAACAGTAAACTTGAATTTAAAATATCAATATGAACTTGTGTTTTATGAAAAATATTTCTCAATCTGTGCACTGAAAAGGCTCCAATCACATTCCCGTAGCAGTGAATACTCAGCTCCCAGCTCCTGAATACAGCCTCCCAACTAAAAGGCTCCAAGGCTTCTCTGGAGATCTGGCTGATTCCATTACTGGACACAGGAAAATTTAAGGTGAACGTTGGGACATTTATAGTTCCAGAAAACAAGGAAATGCTCAGAGGCAAATAGAGGCATAAAGAGAAAACAGAGAAGCCAGCTTGACCAACATTGGGACAATTTAAGCATCCAAAAAAAGAAAAATAAATCAAAATAATTTAAAACAAACTCATTTGAGCATTACCACTGGAAGGAAGCATTTCACTAACTCCTTACTTTGAAAAGGTATTTAAAGACAAATCACCACACATTTGTCCAGTCTTAATGAGAAACTATTCAAATCCAATTTATGAGGGAAAGTTCTTTACAGAATAACACCAGCTATAGACAAAAATATGATACATTTAGACAATTAGCATTTTAACTCCCAGTGGGGGAAAAAAAAACCTGATGCAGACAATGTTCATTAAAGGATGTAAGAACTAGTCAATAACACTATTCCAGGTTATTGAGGAGCAGGGTATCACAGCACTAAATTAACATCATACGTTAAGTGCCAATTGCAAGGGATTAAATGTGTGTGTATGTTGTTTTTGGGTTTTTTTTTTTTGCGGTGATAGGGATTGAACCCAGGGCCTTAGTCCTTGCAAGGAAGACACTCTACCAACTGAGCTATATCCCCAGCCCTTAAATGTATCTTTACAAGGTAGAGATCTGCAGCCGCCACACACAAGTGATAGCTCAGCAATGTAAACAGCAGAGATAACCTGACGCTGCTTCTCGAAGATGAGGCCTACAGCATCCCATAGGATTTTTTAAAAAACAGTTTTTATACAGCAAATCTCTAATATGGACAACTTTGGGTACAGAAAGCAGAGATAATATAAAAACTAATTTGAAAATAATGCAACAAAAAAATCCAGTGTAGGATTTTCTGCAAGATCACAGTTGTGGATTTTTCAAAAAGTATTATTTTAAAAAGTGGTTGAACTATTCAACCTTGAACAACATCAAAAAAAATGATGCGTTTGGATGAAGTGTGGATTGAGAAAATAGCCGAAAACATTTTGGAGATAGAGAAATATGAAGAGACTAGATATTAGATTTAATTATAATACGTGATACATAATTGTAGATAGAAAGGAGAACATAGGAAAAATTTTAGTCTGATGGTTACATCATATTTATTATATAATTCCTGCAAACTTTCTAGGTGTTGAAAACTTTTAATAAGAATTAGGGAAGAGCTCAACTATACATTATCACCTCTGAGATAGCTAAAAATAAGTAACTTAAAAATCCATGAAGCATTTTGATAGAACTTTCAGTTTACAGGAAATATAGGTCAAGGGAGACTAAGCTAAATGACCTCATTAAGAAGCATGTGGGAGAGCATCCTGTAAGAAATGGCCTGGTCCAAGTGGGTGAATAGAAAGGAATGGTGCTACATTAAGACCGTCTAAGGACAGAACAGGTAGATACGTGTGGTCCTGGGCTGGAGACTACTCAGCCAAATAGAGTGTGAAGGATGTTTGGGAATCAAATGGTAAAAATCTAGATTGTCTGGGCATCAAACGAAAATTTAATTATGTGGAAGGGTAGAGATCATTGACGGAAATCTAAGGTTACAAAATTATATATACACAGAACATAAGCTTATTTGGGAAAACCATACAATGAAGTATTAAGATTTTATCAGATGTGATCTATAAATAGATGATAATACAATGCTTTCATTTTTAAATTTTGAATGATCCATATTTTTCATTGTCTACAAATGTAAATACACTTAATAACAAAAGCTTTATCTTTAAAAGATTTAGAAGAAAATAGATAACGTCCTTACCCCAAGGTCACAATTATTTTAAAAGACCCAAAAAAGGGTACAAAGTATCAAGGAAAATTTACAAATACCACTGCATTAAAATAAGGTCTATTTATCAAAAGATAACAAAAAAAAAGTCAAACCACAAACCAGAATATTTGCTGTACACAAACTAAAAAAATATTTTAATATAGAATAAATAACTCCTGTGACTCCATAAAAAGATCTCAGTAGAAAAATGAGCAAAAGCTACTAATGGTTGTACCACTGAAAATGATTAATCAAAGTCCTACAGACCTATGAAAAGATGCCCACGCTCATTAGTAATTAAGGAAATGCAAATTAAAACTATGAGAGATCATTCACACCAACCAGATTTTTTAAATTAAAAGCCACTGTCAAGTGCCAAGGAGAATTTCAATGGCTTGAAATTCTCAGACACTGCCAAGAGGAGCATTAATTCTTTCAACCAGCTTAAAAAATAACTTGGTGTTACCTTGTAAATCTGAACATGCATACTGCACACAACCCAATTCCATTTTTAGGCATATTTATTAAAACATTGTTTCACAAACCCTTGACAGCAACTGACCTAGTCCAATGGGGTTTTCAGTTTTGTTTTGTGGTTTTGTTTTGAGATTGAATCCAGGTACACCCTGTCATTGAGCTACATTCCCAGCTCTTTATTTTTTTGAAACAGGATCTCACTATGTTGCTGAGCCTTAAACCTGGGATCCTCCTGTCTGAGCCTCCCGAGTAGCTGGTATTACATGTATGAGCCACCACATCTATTTCATTTGAATTTTATTCATTTTTATGTGGTACTGAGGATTAAACCCAGTACCTCACATGCTAGGCAAGCGGTCTACCACTGAGCTACAACCCCAGCCCTGAATCCTTTCTAAGCAGCATTTTTAGGTAAAGTTGGAAGGAACAGAAAATAAGTCAGCAGATTGCTGGTGCATGAAAGTATTGTCTTGTGGTATTTTACACACACACACACCCATGCACATGAAGTACAATTTTCCTATTGGTCATATACCAAAGAGTTTGAAAGTTACTGTTATACAGGGGAATCCTTGCATATGAGCCCCAGGAGACTCTCAGAAATGCAGAGCATGGAATAGCAAAACCCTGGACAAACTCAAATGTCTTCCAACACATAGAACAGATGACTTGTGGCACCAGATGCACTGGGGTGCTCCCCAACAGTGACAATGAGCCCTCGGTGGCTATATGCATCAACATGGGTACTTCTCAGAAACCACGGG
>JAJEJO010004555.1:282909-325035 GCA_020662805.1 Glaucomys volans
GCAAGACACTGGGTTCAATCCCAACTACAGTGCAAAAAAAAAAATGAATTTAACAAATATGAAGATGTCTTAGGGTATGTAATTTTAGGGATTTAACTGTGGTCATAGTATAATGAAAGAAAAGGGAATGATAAATAAAACCAAAAGGTGGGGCCAAGAGTTTTTCACAGGATGGGATTCTAAAAGCCTCTACATTTCTGGTTAAAGTGAATGGTAATCACTTTACTTTAACCAGAAAGTAATCACTGCTGGCATCCGAGTTCCCAAATTTACCACTCCTACTGCTGATCTTAGGTTTAACTGTAGTAACTTTTCCTAAGTATTTAAAGTCCCATTTTTTTCCATTACTCATAGTTAAAAACAAAACAAAAAAATTCCAACTGAAACAGTCCTTTAATTTGGATGCTGTACAACTGTCTTTGTGTAAGCTATTTAATCCTATTCTGCTTGTCTCATCATATGAGTAAAACCTGACAGTATTAGCCCCAACTACAAAAGACCTAGAAGGAACTCAA
Source organism: Glaucomys volans (assembly GCA_020662805.1). Classification (NCBI taxonomy): domain Eukaryota; kingdom Metazoa; phylum Chordata; class Mammalia; order Rodentia; family Sciuridae; genus Glaucomys; species Glaucomys volans. Next base: position 283,425 of record JAJEJO010004555.1, read on the forward strand.
ATGATCCAAAGAAATGATAAAGAGAAATGCTAATCATGCCGATGTGATCAGGATGCCCTTGATGCATGTACTGAAATATCACTCCATACCCCACAAATCTGTGGGGTACTGCACACTAAAAAAACCAAAAGAACTTTCTGCAAAGAAAATGCTGTAAGAAGCTGCATAAGGCTAATTTAAAAAAAAAATCTGTTGGAAGAGACTCATTAAAACTGTTTGGCATTTTTTCAATTCTAAAAGGTTTTCTCCTTAAAAACATTCTGATTAAGCATGTGTGAAACCAAGGACAATCAAGATTTATAAATCTATAAGTCAAACAGATAAAACAACGGGCTTCTACTCTTGCCCTTGGCAGGGAGCCGTTTAATCTGCCTGGAAGATCACACACACACCCAGCTGTAGCTACAAGCTGGAGGTCAGACCACAGGCAGAACTCGGTCACTCCAGAGGAGCAGAACAAGGGAGGGGGGAGGGGTAGTTCAGAACAGGGCAAAACACTGTTTGGGCCAGAGGAATAAAGGATGGGTTTCTTTACAAATTCTATACCAGAGGCTATGTCCTACTGAGCAAATAAGATTTTCACCCCACCTTGCTGGCAGATAGAGAGAAAGGGGTAGAGAAGAAAAGGGGTCAAAGGGAGAGAACACACATATGCACATACACACCCCTCACTTATTCTGTGCACCAGACAGAATAAATATGAATACACCCTTAACATGCATCATTTTGTATAATCCTCAAAACTCGGCAAAGGTAAGTCTCACTTTAGTAATAAGAATGCTAACACTCAAACCAAAGCTCATTATTTGTTGGTAGACTGGGGTTCAAACCTATGCCTGTCAGATGTTAAAGCTCACACTCCTTCATGTCTCACACAAAGGGAAAAAGGATAACTGCAAAACTCGGTCTTGGAGCACTTTCTCTTAGAAAGGACTCCAAGGTTGTCCCAGCAACTCTTGCTCTCCACTGCCAAATGCAATGCAGCCATGCCATCAAGGCACACAGAGGGCGAGGCTGGGGAGGATTCTGTGACAAGGAGGGGTTACTATATTCTCAACTCCCTGGCCACATGGCACAGCCCTCACCTCCATCAACCACACCAAGCTTCTCACACATGCATCATCTTAGCCACAAGAGGGAAAAGGTTTAAAAATAAAAGGTTTGCTCAAGGCAACTGCACCCTGAACCTCCTCCACCCCAATCCAGCTTCACCCTGAAGCCAACTACTGGTGCTTGTCCTAACGACAATTACCTAAGGTCCAAAAAGAGACGGTCCCCAGAAGGGGGATGCTGCTGTAGATGGCATGCATGTACATGAGGTGAGCCATCAGCTCGGCCAGCCCCCACCAGCAGAGAAGGCGGCCCAGGCCCCAGCTGAGGATGCAGAGGCTGTCCCTTAGAGAGCAGAGTTCTTGCTGCTGCATCTGAAGTGGAAACAAAAGAGAAGGTATTAGATTGTGCCTTGATTTCTAAAACATTCAAACTGTCCCTTCAATGTTTTTAATAAACTTCTCAAAAATGATTGCCATTCTGCTAACAGAAGGTTGGGTTGGTTTGCCTTGTAAATCATTTTCTTAGGTGAAAAAGTCATATCTAAGCTGGAAGACTGTCCCAGTAAAGGAACAGGTGAGGCCAACAAGCAACCAGCTGGGAGGCATCACTTAGTGTATTTTGCCCTCCCCCAAGCCCCACCCTGGGACCCTGGCCTCTGTGGAATCCAGGTGTAAGCCTATCTGCCTTCATCCTACACCACTCGTGTCTGAAGCTGGTAGAGTCAGGCTAAGTCAACAAGGGCTAGCAGCTGGCAAGAGAAAAAGTGAGTCTGAACGTGAGAGAAAGAAAAATATTAAGTGTGTGTTATTTTATCTGAAGTTGTTTTCGAAATAAAAGTCAACACAACAGGAACACATGTCCTGCTCAGCAGCAATATATTAGTTAAGAACATGGACTTTAGAGTCTAAATCAGAGCCGTGTGATCCTCAGCAAGTCTCTTAACCAGAGTCTTGGTTTTCTCACATGAAAAAAAAAAAGTTGTGATGATTAAACATTTAAAAAAAAAAAAAAAATCACTTGAAGTACCAAGTATAGCACCTGACATGTTGAAAGCACCCTGTAGGTGACTGATAGCCATCATGTGCCACAAGTGTTTACCTTCTTCACATTCTCCCCTCTGGAGTCCTGGAACACCAGCTCCAGGCAGCACTAAGGAAGTGCAGGGCCAGACACCAAAGGTGAGAACAGGGTGTTCATAGTGCTCACAGAGCAATTTCAGGTCGACTAGCCCTTATCTGAAATACTTGGGACCAGGAGTGTTTCATTTTTTCAGATTTTAGAATTTACCTAGACTGTACTGGCTGAGAGCCCAATCTGAAAATCTGCCCAAAAACTTACAGATTTTGGAGCATTTCACAGATTTAGGACATTCAGCCTATACTGAGATTATACTCAATACATGTGGACAACGCAAAAAAAAAAAAAAAAAAAAAACAACAACAACAAACAAAATCAAATACCACCTCACAGTTCTCCCAAAGCAGCCTGGTTGTGAGGTCTCAACTAGTGCACAGGCAATACCCACTAATTTAAACAAATTCTAGATTTCATAAACATGCTATCCAACGTAAAGCGAGTTCAGTGTCATCCTTATGCCACCATATAAACACAGCACAGATTAATGGGAGAGTAATTAAGTAGTTTTCTGGACCTTACAAGATCTAGATTCTACTAGGCTGGAGGCTCCCTTGAGATTCAGAGGTGAAGCCATGCTGAACGAGAAAGCTGAACCTGCAAACAGGCTGAAAGAGGAAGTAGGCTTGACTTCACTTTTGACATGTGGGGCTCAAGACACTAAACTAGAAAGGCCAACCTAGGAAGTGACCCCGCGAAGACTCCTCAGCTTCTCTCCCTCTAACCACCGAGGTGCAGCAGCTCCCGAGGCAGCCAGCAGGGCAGCAGGCCCAGAGGCAAAGCGAGAGCTCTGTGCCAGGGGATTTATTTTTTGAACATACATTCTACCGCTTTCCCAAACTGTCCTACACCAAGTAAGCCTTGCTAAGAAATTCTGGCTGGCTCAGGGCATTATGATAAGTAGCAGAAAGGACTTTCCCCATTTGCCATCGGCGTGGCTCTGCCCTGGAGAGCTCATTGGTTTACAACTTGTCCTTGTAAACTCAAAAAACTAACAGGAATTTCCTTTTGTTTCTGTCAGTTCACTGCAGGAAGACATTCTGTTCAGTCATACCAGACTGCGTTGTTAGGAAACAAATGGCATCTGCTATTGAAGGATTCACCTGGCTGGCTTTGACTGGAATAGCACTATTTGGGAAGGGGTCTCCAAAGAGGAGGACTGAGCATACCCCAGTACTTGCAGACTTGCAGAGGTCAGAGGTAGCTGCAATGACAGCTATACAATAGGGACTCAGGGCAGATCCCTTTCTGGGCATAAACTAAGAACGGTTTTCATTTCAATATTTACCTCCAGCACATTGCTCTGAGAGGCCCTACAAAGCTTAGAGCCATGAATCTACAAGACAGCCAATCAGTACATCCTCAGTGTAGAAACACCTATCTGCCAGATCATTAATATCTGTTATTTGAGAACAAAAAGTACCCCAAATAGAGGATTGATCAAACACGTGTGTGCTTTGGTAGTATACAGCCATGAAAATGATCTTCGTTCAGTGTAGATAAAATGACAGGCTGATAAAACATACACCCAAATCACAACAGTGATAATCTTTGGATAGTGAGATTTTAGTTATTGTTGACACTTAAAATAGATTATTCTGTAATTTGGGGGAAATGATATAATTTTACAATACTGTGAAAACTTTGAACTTCTCTGCTAGTGAGGCAAACATATTAAAAGTCCCTCTATTTCTGCCTCCTGCTTCCAAAAAGATGCCTAACCCCAGGATTTTCCCAGGAAGACGGACATCTTCTACGAGCATGTATTCTTTTATGCTAAAGTCATCTTTATGTCTCCTTACCTTCCCACCTCATTCTCTTAATTTGTTAGCCATGTACCGAGTTCCTCTTTGTCCACTTTCAAATCTTTTCCCAATTCAATGAAGCAAATCCATTTTGACTTAATGACCATCAGCAGTTCAGAAAACCCCAATATGCAAACAGTGCTAAAGTCTCAATGTCCCTCTGAAGTTCGTATGTAGAAATCCTAACTCTTCACAGTGGTGGTGTTAAGAAGTAGGACCTCGGAGGTTATTAGGTCACCAGCACAGAGCCCTATAACTGGGACTAGGGGGCTTATAAAGATCTAGCTCATCCCTTCTACCACATGGTGACATAGTGAGGAAGTGTCCTTCTTGTAAACCAGGAAGTGGATCCTCACCAGACCCAAACATGTCACTGCCTCAATCCTGGACTTCCCAGCCTCCTGAACTGTGTGTGGGGGGGGGGGGGGGGGGGGGTTTGCAGGGGGTGGGGGTCATTGCAGGGATCGACTTTTGTTATAGCAGCCTGGATGGCCGAGACACACAGACTAATGTCTGTAGAGGCTGGAAGAGTTCACATGAAGGTCACTAACAAAGCAAGGTATGAAGAGGCACCAAAAAATCATTCTAGAGCCACAGACAGGTCTTTCTCAGTGCCTGTGTTCTTGGACAGAAGCAAGTCATCTGACTGAATGTGATAATGGCCCCAAAAGCAGTGTTGGCAGGAGACAATCTTCATACAACAGAATGCTTCTGGTTTCTAAATGAGCAGCTCTGCACATGGGCTGGAGGCCTTCGAGCATACACCTACCCCAAACTCAGGTCCCCTGAAGATGAGACCAGCACCTGAGGCCACAGGGCATCATCAAAGTGCAAGCCCAACCCAGGGAGTAGAGACAGCAGCTGGAGTGGAGGGGGACCTGCAGGAAGCCACAACAGGCTATCTGGAAAACACACCTTCCCGGGCACCTCTCGACTCCAGGCAATCACACTTCGAGGTCAATTCCAAGGCCCTCCTTACCCTCCTCAAACCATGTGCAACCTAAAATGACACAAATAGCTGTAACTAACAAGAACCACGAGGTGCCATTTGTGGTTGACTGCTTTCCAGTGATGACTTGCCTACTTTTCTCAGGCCAAACCTTCCCTCCCAGGTTTGATAAGGCATAATTATGTGTCACAACAGGTCCAAAAGAGCTGGACCTCTCTCTGCAATGCTCCCTTTTTGATGCTGAAGGCCTCGTTCAAAGCGACAGAAATGTATATTCCTTAACTGCTCAAATACATGCAGGAAGAGGGGGACAACCCAACTTTTCATTCTGTTTACTTTTACCTAAAAAGGTAATTTTGTCTGTCTGTCTGGTTGTGCCATTATTATAATCCACTTATACCTTTGGTCCAGTGGACTCTAATTTAAAGCACCAACCAGTGGGAAGAGCAGACACCACACACACTCATCTAATGAACAGGTTTGCACTCCTGTCTGCATGCAAAGTATTTCTTTTGAGAGATTTCCAATCTAGGGGACTGTCAACCTGAAGACCATTAGAAACTGCCATCAAGGGAATTTTAAGTTCAGACTCCACTAAAAAAAAAAAAAAAAAAAAAAAAAAAAAAAAATACACATTAACTCATCTGCAAAGTGCATTTTAAAACGCATTATACTTTAAAACCTCATTTCATGCAAATTGCATGAAAGAGAATATCGAAGCCTTTCTCTTTCAAAGATATTCTGATTAAAGATGACAGCAGTACTCAAAGATGAAAAAGGTTCTTTTCCTTCACACACTAGTAACATGTATGTTTGAGAGCAGCAAACAAAGGCCTTACCCAGAGCCAATTATGCCACCCTGCCACCAGTTGCCAGCTTCTGTCTGCTTGGATCTAGGGGTCTGCTGGCAGAAGCCTTATTCCCTGAGTGGCAGGAGTAGCTTCTCTGTATTTGGTGGTCACACACCAAACCCTCCTCCCCCATGCAAAAAAAAAAAAAAAAAAGAAAAGAAATACATCACTCCCTAATCAGAATCTCACTGGCCCCACCCAACCTGCATGCCAAGGCCAGTGATGCTCACTGCTCTCCCCAGACTGCTCATGGACCTGCAGCTGGTGATGCTCCCAAGTGGTCCCGGTCTGACCAGCTGGAGCCTCCAGACCTCCAGGTAAGTCCACCAGGCCATACCACATCCATCTCTAATTCCTGTCACAGCAAGCCAGAGACACAAGGCTCATGTCCTTATTCCTTCCACTCAACCTGCATTCCATTAGCCTTCCTTTGCCTCCGTCTCATCTGTAAAATGGTAACAACAGACTCTCACAGGGTTGACCGAGGACCCAATGAGCTAGAATACGTAAAGCCCAACTTAGAGTAAGTGCTCAGTATTATCAGACGTTTTTCCAGATCCTCTCTAGAGCCAGACCTCACCCACCCCTGTACGGTGTTTCTGGGACACCACCCGCCTGCCCAGTCCTTAGCAGCCACACAGGCTGGGCCCATCCCATACCTGCAGCAGCTAACCAGCAGCTCTCTTCAAACAGATGGACTGGCACAAAAAAAAAAAAAAAAAAAATGGACTGGCTCTTTGGAGGTGAAAGATGGTTGCTCCTAGAATCCCCCATTGCTGTGCCTGCCCACTAGGTTGGACACCCAGGGCTTCAGTTCTGGCCTAAACCTACCCAGGAATTGCCACATGCTTCTGTTTACCAGCAGCAGCTATGGTTAGCACTTTACACTATTTATATGTCAAGCTACGTTACTCACACAAAACCATTTAATCCTCTCAATCCTGTGAGGGAAGTACTACTCGTCTTCACTTTCAAACATAAGGAAACTTCCAGGGGTGGTGGCACAGGCCTGTAATCCCAGTGGCTTGAGAGGCTGAGGTGAGAGTAGTTCAAAGCCAGCCTCTGCAATAGCAAGGCACTAAGCAACTCAATGAGACCCTGTCTCTAAATAAAACCCAAAAAAGGGCTGGGGATATGGCTCAGTGATTGAGTGCCCCCGAGTTCAATACCTGGTAAAACACACACACATACATGCACACAAAGATAAGGAAACTGAGGGACATAAGGTAACTTGACAAACCCACTCAAGCCAAAGCAGAGAAGGGGTCTGAACCCAGAGAGCTGTGCTCCAGAGCCTTTGTTCTTAACCTCTGAGCAAGTTCCCTATTTGAGCACTAGCTATCTTCCCAGAGCAGGAGCATGACCCTCAACAAGGAGGATCCCCTGGTCCAACTTCTCAATCCAGCCCACACTGCACACTCCACCTATTCAAAGATGCAGGGCCTCAGGCTCCCAGCTAAGCAAGCCACACTACTTTTCCCTAGATCCTCCTAGAGCCCCCCAATCTTACTCCTGCTATTTGAGTTCCACAGAAGCATAATAGAAAAATAGCTGTTCCTCAAACTCTAAATGCCATCAGAAACGGACTTCAAGTTAAGCACTGAGACCCCTCAACAGGAAAAATTTGTGGCTATTCATCACTGTTAAGTGGAAACTTCACATGCCTCAACTTACAAAAGACTATACTTCTATACTTCATCTCATGTATGTAAATGTGCTAAAAGTTTGGGTGAGAGATGCATTTTCTAGGGCTGTGCCTCATCTCATTTTGTCTCATTTTAAGTTTGCACAGTCCCGAACTGCTTCTGTCGCCTGGGCGGATTTTCACTATAGGGCTCTGCTGCCCCCTGCTGGTGAAGTCTCACTCTTCTACAGGACCTTGTCTAAGAATTGACCCTACCATCTAAGAAAGAAGCATCAATTTCCCTACTCCCAGTCCTCACATCTGTAAGGGTTTCATGCATTCATTTACTCAAGCACTCATTCAGAGAAAACTTTGCTTACAAGTTCTTCAAACTAGCATTCTCTCACCCCTTCCCAGGCTTTTCCTTGGTGGCTTCTCCGAAGGAGCCTTTTCCGCACCAGATTAGCTTCTCCTTCAACCCTCCCCTCTTCCCACAGGTAAACACCCATAGGCTGCTTCAGCAAATTACAGAAGTCACTGGATTTTTTAATTTGCCTTGTACATTACTGACATTTTTCCATTTTCCAGACTGACTTTTCTTTGACTGTTCCCAGGCCACAGGAAACGGTTTTAATTTGCCTTTCCAAATACCCTGCTCTCAGCAATTGCTACCATTTGGGAAGGTGGCAATCAGTGGAACTCAGAATCCCTAACTGGACCCACTATATGAAGCCACCTCCTCTCTTTCCCAGTCTGAGACATATAAGAATGGGGCTCTTGGCTAAGGATTTAGGGGAGCAATAACCTCAAAGTTGGCCCCTATGGAGCAGATACAGGGCACTATGATAGGTCTCTAATATTCCTGCTGGAACCTTAAGGGCAAATTTTGAAAGGAGATGAAATTTTTTAAAGAATGCTGGTTTTGCATCATAACAAAGCAGAGATCCCACAGGGTGAAGCTCTTCATGGTTAAGAGGCAGTTCCAAAAATAATGTTTGCTCCTCATGGATTTAGTCTGTTTCTCTGACAATTACTATTTGTCCTTGGGGGAAGAAAGGAATAGATGTTTAGTCCAAAAGTTACCAACCGGAAAATTGGGAAGAAATCAAAATTCAGAATGTCCTTTTTTACAGGACAAAATGTGGACGGTCTGAACCCTCCTTTACTGAGTCCACCCCACTTCCAAGGGACTTGGGATAGTGGTTGTCGGACTTTAACACTCATCAATCACCTGGCGGGCCTGTTAGACTATCCCGATAGGACCCACCCCCAGAAGTTCTAAGCATTTGCATTTCAACAAGTCCTTGGAGGTGCTGATCCTGCAGGCTCTGGAACCTCACTAAGAACCACAGAAGATCAGCTGCCATCACTTAACCACCTCTATCCTTCACCCACTACAACACAATTTCAAACAGATATGAAATCACCTCACCGCCAAAAAATGATCCCATGTCACCCAAACGGGAACGTCTACTAAACCTGCATTTGCCCAGTGTATCAATTTCACTTAATTCTGGAGAGTAAAAAGTTACATGCCATCACTGGCAATTGGAGAACATGATGTTATTATAATGCAAAAAAGGTTCTCTTGAATGAAACGCAGAACTTGAAAATCACTAATGTTGTCTTAATTCCACTAAGAGTCCCACTTCCTCAGGAGACACCTTTCATGTCATCCCTCAGAAATGTACAAGACTGCTGCTGACCCTGTACTTTGAACTGTGCTTCCAAGCACATGGATCTGTGTTTTACAGGTGTCTGCACGAATTCTCTCCTCCACCAAAATTGTTTTGTTTTGGTGGAAGATAGAAGTATCCCTTAGGGAACAGTTTTTGGTATTATTACTAACACCTGAGATGAATTGACATAAACCTGCCCTGTGAGGCTAACTGTGGGTCAAGAAAGGGAGGTTTTGGTAGAGGGAAGTGCTGGGTAAGGGCAAAGTAGCTTAACTCTCTGACAAGGATGCCATCAGAGAAGGCAGACGGGGCCCAGACACAGGCAGGCTCTCAGACCCAAAATGTTCAACTGCCTTCAACGTTCTTCGATGAACAATTCCTAAGCTACAGTGGAACAATTTCCTGAGCAGTTTATGAAGGTGAATGGAAAGACACTATTTGCCAAGCAACAAACAGCATAGACAGTTTCTCTTCAAACTCTTTCAAGGACTAGTGTCATAATCAAACTTTTTCTTTCCCTGGAGCTTGGCTGTAGTGGATATCAACTCCGGTCCTCTGAGCCATTTGGAACCTTGGGGGCCAGTCCAGAGAGACTCAGGGTGGAGCCCCTGGAGCTAAAACAAGAGATGGCTCAACCTTGATTGTTAAGGCTTATTCCCACGACACATTTCACCTATTTGTGAAAACTCAAGACAACTAATGAGGTGTGTGTTAAGTCTGGGGGTGCACCCACGTGGAAAGGCTCAATCACACAAACAGCAACACGGACAAAGGCTTAATCTATGGAACCCAATCCAACCCCCCGCCCCCAGCAGGCTCTAACCTGTCTGACGAACTCCGGGAAGTTGAGGATAGGCCCGTTGTGGAAGACAGGATAGTAAAAGACATAGGCCAACACCCAGGGAAAGGAGTAGGAGGCTCGGGCCGCCGGCAGCTGCTGCCAGCAGAACTCGAGGCTGAAGCTGGTGTAGTAGAGGCAGCGAACTGTCAGCGTGAACTGCAGCAAGTAGTACTCGCTTTCCGTCTTGTACCACCTTCTCTGCAAAACCAAAAGGGGAGAGCAACCGTTGAGTGGTAAGGAGGGGTGGCATCCAGGCCCAAAACAGGAGCTGCCCAGCAGGGTCACCACTTTCTGAGAAGTGCAGAGGGAGAGTGCTTCCTCAGGTAGACCAGCTGCTACCTATAAAGGATCAATGAAGATCAAGCAACTCACACTGGAGCCAGGTGTGGTGGGCAGGCCTGTAATCCTAGCTGCTTGAAACCCTGAGGCAGGAGGATCACAAGTCTGAGGCCAGCCTGGACAATTAAACAAGACCCTGTCTCAAAATAAAATTTTAGACAAGGGCTGGGGATGAGGCTCAGTAGTAGAGTGCTTGCCTAGCATGTGTGAAATCCTGGATTGAATCCCCAGTGTGGGGGTTATGGGGTTTGGGGGGACTGAGAAATCCTCTTAGTAATCAAACCAAGCAGTTAGGGCTGGGGGTGTAGTTAAATGTAGAGTATGTGCTTAGCATGTTAGAGCCCAGCATGCATAAAGCCCTGGGTTAATCCCCAGTACATGTGTGCTCATGTGTGTGCACACACACACAGACACACACACAAGCAAGCAGCCAATAAACAGGAAAAGAACAAAGAAATGTCTCTTACATCCACCATCTAATTAGCATGAGGCCTGATGCACATAAAGAAGGTTTTCCTGGGGATGCGTCTATGAGAAGCATCCAATGGATAACAAGGAGGTGAGTTACATCCAATGGACACTTTGATAGTTCCTTCAACAATTCTGATGATAAAAGGGGGCCTGTAAATGTCACATGGGATTTTTGTCTTCAACATCCTTTTTTTTCTTGCTGTTCAATTATTAATTTAGCTCCACTTTACCTGACTACTGTGTTAAATCAAACTTTTCAGACTTAAGAGGTCTTTCAAGTATTTATTGAGTTATTACAGAGGCTAGATAGACAAAAATAGAAGGACTCATCCTGGGACAGGTTTCCCAAGGCACCAGCATCACAGCCAGATAGCAGGTGGGAAAATGTCCACTGGACCTAAGGAACTAGGGTGCTTTACAATGAAAATTTGGGAGAAGAAAACAAATCATTTACACTGAACCTATAGACAGATGGAGAAGAAGACTGCTACACAGGTAGAGGCCAGGGATAGAGGACATCCAGATGGCACAAAACAACGTGTATGCATAAAGATGTGCAGGGAACAAGAGAAGGAAAAGTGAGGAAGTCTTAGCAACATTGGAGTAACATCTTTTTATTTTCCATGATATATACACATTGATTCTTGCATTTGTGTTTTGTGCATGTGGCATTGGAGATTTAACCCAGGGGTGCTCTGCCTCTGAACCACATCCCAGCACTTTTTACTTTTTTTTTTTTTGATCAGGGATTGAACTCAGGGGCGCTCAGCCACTGAGCCACACCCCCAGCTCTATTTTGTATTTTATTTAGAGACAGGGTCTCGCTGAGCTGCTTAGAGCCTCACTAAGTTGCTGAGGCTGGCTTTGAACTCTCGATCCTCATGCCTCAGCCTCTCCAGTTGCTGGAAATATAGGCATGCACCACCATGCCTGTCTACATATTGTTTCTAAATGAGAAAAATAATTTATGGAAAGTTATACAAGATAGAGGATGAAGTCAAAGGAAAGAGTAGTTATTTTATTCTAGGAGGGTCTTTTAAGGCTGTATACAGAAAACTAGCCACCAAACACTTTCTGCTCCATGTCTAGGACTTCAGGAGCCACTGAGGGCAAAGAGGGCATTCAGATCAAGAGTGTGCTCGTGCAAAGTCTGGAAACCAACTAGTTTCTGATCACTTTCTCTCCTTTCCACAGTGTTTTCTAAAGCACCATCAAATATGCATAAACATGAACATTTATTCACACCAACATCTATAACTGATGCTAACTGTCCCCAAAGAAGTGATAAATACAATCAGATTTTGTTTTGCATGGTCCTCAGGTTCCCCCACAATGTTAGGCATTAATTTGCTTTGGTTTTGTTGCAAATCCATTTTTAAGCACACTTGTTTTAAATAATTGCATAGCTAGCCATTTGGGGAAGAATCTTTTGTCAAGATAGGGCTGCTACCTTATTTCCTCTAAGTCAAATTCTAATATATGTGTTTAATGTACCAGCCCAAGTTCATTGGTGAGAGCACAGAAAAACTAAGATCGCCTAACAGTAAAAATTGCCTGAACTTTCAAATGCTACCAAAAACATTGCTTAAGGCAGATTATCTTGTTTGACCTTCCAAACAATCTCAGGAGGGAGGTGGAGCAGTGATTACTTCTATTTTCAAGCAATAAAATGGAGGTTGAGGGGCTGGGTTGTGGCTCAGTGGTGGAGCGCTTGCCTAGCATGCATGAGGCACTGGATTCAATTCTCAGCACCACATATAAATAAATAAAATAAAGGTCCATTGGAAAAATAAATGGAGGTTGAGTTAAAAGACTGCCTAAATTGAAAAGGGAGAGACAGTGGCTAGAACAGACCAGAAACCAGTTGTCTGTCTTATCGTTCCCATCATTGTTGGTTCAAGACACACCAATGCTAAATGCAGTTACCTGGATCAGTGAAGGAATCAATGTACAAATGAAAAAAAATAAAGTCATCATAAGAAGTTCCAGGCCTAGAGCAATTGAAGAAAGAATATCAAAACTTCCCAAGACTTTCTATGTAAGGAATGTTAATGGGATGAAAGTAAGAAATAAGAATGTCATAAGAAGACAGATCTATTAACATCAGAGCTGCTGGCCCTTGCAAACAGGGCCACAGGAGCACAAAAGTGACCAGCTGCTCCAGCGTCACATGGAATTTTGTGGGATACTGCACACACCTGTTAAGAGGAAAATCCTTAGACCAATTTAATGTCGTAGCATTTACTCTAGCAAAGAATAAAACAAAGCAAAACACGATTCACAAATCAGCAGCTTCCAGACAAGACCAGGCTCTGAGAACTCCAGCCAACAATATGATCAGATAGAAAACAACTTAATTAGCTACAGCCTAGTCAATCAATCCATCAATTGGTTACAGCTTGAATAATTAATTATTTACAGCTTAATTAATTAATTGGCTTCAGGGCCTTCTGCAGCCAACCAAAGCTCAGTTGATGTGATTAAACTCTGCATTGGTCTGGTCTGTTGGGCCCAATGCAGGTGCCCAGTCTAAATCAATGACCTCCCACCAATTTTGTTTAACACATCTTTCCCTTCCTCTAACCCATATCATCTCCACACACATTCACTTTGTGAGCAAGCATCTGCAGAGAACTGGCCTGTATTCAGATGCCTGGGAACAGCACCCAGTCTCTCAAGAGTGTATATTCTAGTCTGCAAGACAGGGTATAGGAACTACTTAATCATATCAAGCAGTAGATAGGCATGTCACATCCCGAAAAGAGGATGTCAGCTAACAGGAGGCAGTCAAGTACAAACAGATTCTATCCAAGGACTCGCAGCAAGGAAAACCAAGCAGACAGGAGAGGGCTTTCCATAGAGGTAGGAATAGCCTGATGGGTTGTGCTTTGGAGGAAACAACAGAATCAGATGGACAAGGATGCGGGAAGAGACTGGTTCAGAGAGACAGGACATAAATGTGTAAAGGCGAAAGGGAAGCAGAGTCGCTTGACTCCAACAGCACCTGCATCTCACTCAGGCAGTGTTTGGGAACCCGGCTCCAGCAGAGGGCACGAAGATGGACATGCACAGTGCCCTAGGCACATGGCCCCGATGTCTTCAGAGTCGGGAGTCTTTCAGACTGTTTGTTGTTAAAGTTGACTGAGCCTGAAGCTCAAGGGCTTGTCATACCCAGAGCCCCGGACATGCTGGAGCTGGTGCCTGGATCTTCTTATTCTTGCCATATGTTCTTCCCCAAGGAGAGTTCCCACTTCTGATTGGCTGAGATCTCCATATGAATTGCAGACCTGGTGGCCTCCCTGGCTGTGGTCTTGGATGACAAGACTGATTCTCTGAGTTCAAAGTGGAAAAGGCTCTTTCAATAGGTGGATGAAAGGGAAGCTATGCAGACAGCATGAGGTATCCTGTCCAGGCCCCATTTTGCACAAGTAGAAAGTTAAGTTACTAATGACAGAAGAGAGCATTGAGAGCTGTCCAAAGGATGCTGCACACCTGCCACAACAGGATCTGGGAATGTGCCACAGGAACCAGAAAACAGTGCAGGAAGAGCCTGCTGAGGGGTGCAATCAGCTCAGCTACACACGCCAGACTCCTACACTGGGATGCGGTCTTTCCGTCAACCCCTGGGCCAAACCTGTCCACTCACAGACTAAAACTGCACTGTAATCAGGACTAAGGAAAAAAGAAAGCTAAGAAAAATTTACTAATACAGTCACAAGCCATAGAGAAGTGGGGTTCGGCTCAGTGTCTTCCCGCATGAGCACAGACAACTGATAGGTGGGTGAGTCTGTCAAGATGCCACCGTGTTTTCAAGAATTGAAGCTTGGACGGTGCATTTTGTGGCAAAGCATATTGTTCTCACTTTCTGATCATAAAGAGCTTCCATTATCTATGTGAGTAGGTAAAAAATAGATATGCTTCACCAGTGAAGAAGAAAACGGCTCACCTCACCTGTCTCAGTCACGGTGGGCACTGGACAAGATAAGACTTGTGTGCAAGAACATTCCCTAAACATTGCCGACCACCAAACAGATGATTTTAATCAGATGCCTAGGGGACTCTTCACTGATTTTACCTTTGGTCCTGATCTTCTGATCCTGTGATATCTGGCATCCTCTGTACCTTCCCAAACGGGGAAAAGGTAGAGGGCTAGACCTGGGCAACCTCGCAGGGCAGAGACAGAATAAGACTTAAGACTGCAGAAGGTCAGGAGGGCTCACCTGTGTCAACCCTGGGTGGCCACAAGGGGGAGCCCCGTCCAGGCTCCACAACCAGTTTCTGGTGTTTGAAAACAGTTACCTGCTGGGATCTGGGCAGAGCCAGGCCCTTGCCTTCTCAACCTAAGGACACAAGAGGAAGACACTTACCTTAACTTCCTCTACGCCTTGCAGCCTCAATGTGGTGAGCAGCAGGAGAGAACAGAGCCATGACAGGAGCAGCGACCGGAACTGGGCCACACAGAAGGTGATGACGGTGTGGAGAAACACCATGGCCACTCCTGGGGCCCCCAGCACACTCCAGCAGGCCCACATTCCATAGGCCATGAGAATCCAGGGTCTGTGCTACAGACAGGGAGGGGCCCAGTGAGAGGGAGTGGGGGAGGGGCAGAGGGAGGGAAAGAGAAAGAGGTGAGTTCCTGGGCTGTCACACCCAAGAGGATAACCTTCAGGAACCCATAACCAAACTCTGCTCTCACTGCCCTGAAGTTCACATGAACTTAGCTTCACCCCCACATTTCCAGACATCCATCAGATCCACCCCAAAGCACATCACCACCTTCCGGCCTTCAGCCAGGGTCCCAGATTAACAGATCCCACAACAATAAGACATTGATCGAGCTGACATTTCAACAGACACTATGGAAGCCAGAAGGCTGGTACAAAAGATGCCACCCCAGAAGCCACGCCCTGCAGGCACCCCACTTCCAGGTGAAGGAAGCATTTCTAGGGAGTCTCTTGAGAAAATTATGCTGTCCACACCACAAAAGGCTCTCTGAAGTCTAGGCCAGAGACTTACATATCTAATTACATTTTTAGCACATTGTCTACAGTCAAATTTATGTCATGGAAAAAAATCATATCTTACCAGCTTTACATGATGGGGAGCCTTTATATAGTCATCCAACCAATACATGTATTCCCATTTGAAGAGAATCAGAATATTTTTCTATTTAATTACCAAGTAGTTTATAGTTATTATGTTGAATAACTAAATAAATTAGCATGCCCTTGCTATTATGATGCACTCTTAATCATATCTGGTAAATTTTTAAATTTTTTATTCTTTTAGATGTATATGACTGTACGGTACATTCTGATATTATACATACATGAAGTATACCTTCCCATTCTTGTGGTTGAACATGATGTAGAGTTACACTGGTTGTGAATCATATATGAACATAGGAAAGTTATGTCTGATTCATTCCACTGTCTTTCCTATTCCTACCCTGCCTCCCTTCCCTTCATTCCCCTTTGTCTAATCTAATGAACTTCTATTCTCCCCCTACCCTTATGTGTGTTAGCATCCACATATCAGGGAGAACATTTGGCCTTTGGCTTTTTGGGATTGGCTTATTTCACTTAGTGTGATAGTCTCCGGTTCCATTCATTTACCAGCAAATGCCATAATTTCATTCTTCTTTATGGCTGCGTAATATTCCCTTGTGTATATATCCCACGGTTCCTTTATCCATTCATCAATTGAAAGGCTTCTAGTTTGGTTCCACAATCTAGCTATTGTGAATTGAGCAACTATGAACATTGATGTAGCTGCATTACTATAATACACTGATTTTAAGTCCTTTGGGTATATATCAAGGAGTGGGATAATGGGGTCAAATGGTAGTTCCATTCTAAGTTTTCTGAGAATCTCCATACTGCTTTCCAGAGTAGTTGCACCAATTTGCAGTCTCTGCTTGGTAAAGTCTTGTTTAAAAGCCATAATAATGCTTGATATTACCTTGATATTACCTTGAGAGGTTTAATGACTCAATCATTATAAATCATTATGGTTTAATGGACTCAATCTCTGAAGTCCACTTGCCTAAATGCAAATGCTGGTGTCCCCATTAACTAGGTGTGTGACTCAAGGCAAATTATTCGATTTCTCTGTGCTTCTGTTTCTTCATATATAAAACTGGGGTAATAACAGTATCAACATCACAAGGCTATTGCAAAGATTGAATAAGTTACACCTGTAAAATGCTCAGAACAGTATCAACACACAGAAAGGAATCCTCAACTACTAGTTGTTATTCCTAAGGAAAGATGATGTCTCAGGGTGTGCCTCTATTTTTTTTTCTTTTTTTTTTTTTTTTGCGATGCTGGGAATTGAACCCAGGGCCTTGCATTCCCAGGTAAGCACTCTATCACTGAGCTATATTCCCTTGCCCGGGTGTACATTTTAAAATGTGGTTTCCAGGAACACATGGAGCTAAAGAAGTAAGAACTGACCGAATTTAGATCTTCTCATGAAAATAAAAAGACTTCTTGCAGGGAAAGACAGATGTGAAATGTAAATTGTAAATTGCATCCTTAGATGTTAATTCTTCTAGAACACCACTTGAGTTACTATTCTTTCCCAAACCTATCCTCCAGTCTAACAGCATATTTTAAACCTGAGACTAGGTCAGGCGCTTTTAAGTTCCAAGAAAACCAGAGAAATCTGAAACCCATTCTTACTCTTTTCCATCCTGCTGCCCACAGAACACAGCCTCATAAATTTGCTTCAAACTTTTCCCCACTCACTCACCTCTGGGCACAGTCCAATTTTAAGGAACAAGGTCGCCAAAGACTATTTTAAGACATAGTTTTAACAAATGAAAGAAAGCAAGCTCCTCTTCAGCGTGGCCTGCAGGATTCTCCTCCATGCACGCGTGACTCCATACACATGCACACACAGTTCCACTGTTACTAAGTGCTATTTGATCCATTTGGAAAAAGCCTGTTTGCTGGGATTCATCTGGAACTTACTGCAGACTAAAGCTGCTTCAACTTGGAAAAAGCTAAAGGAACCTTCAGGAAATACTTGGTAGTGCTGTGTAAACCCCATCTCCTTGAGAGATCCCGTGATGAATTTAACAGTGGCCTCAAAAGCCACCTTGGGGCAGACAAATGTGTCCCATATTCTCCCTCATTCCCCCACTATCTGCCTCCTGCCAAACATTACCAGCGGAGGACCCTGAATACTGTCCTAAGACACCACAGGAAATGCTCTCAAGTTCACTTCATGTTCTGAACTAGCCTTTCTTCTTCCCTTCCCTCCCTGCACCAAGTTCAGGCAACTCTACAATGCATTCATGGTGAACAGGAAATGAAACAATTTGAATCATGCAATAAGAATCCCCTATTTACATAGCAGAAAACTGCTATGTAAATCAGAACCCCACTAAAATATTGATTTTCATGCTTCATCTACAAAAACACTATTGACAACCCACCCCCAAAACACCATTAAAATTTTGATAATTGCGTGATCAGTCCCAACCCCGTTCTCCAAGTGCATTAGAGCAGGGCAGTCCCCACTGTGGAGGCAGCCCTTACCCACCCACTCCATCCACTCTCCCTCCACGCACAGGCCTAGAACCAGAAGCAGCAGTGCTGAGAAGGGTCATGGAACCACGAAGTGGCATTGCCTAGCAGCCCATGGCCACTAGGGCTTCATAGATGGTCCTCTTCTTTAGGCAGCAAGGGAGATTTTTCCAAGTATTTCAAAGATCAATTTCATATGCAAAGGCCTAAATTCAGGCCTGCCCACCTAACTCTACTCTAAATGCATTACATGTTTATCAAACACTTACCTACCTCCTCAGTGAAAATGTTAAGCTTCTGACACAAAATAGGCCAGAAATTTTTTACCTTTTCAAAAACAAAACAAAAAAATGTGTTATGTTTTATTGCAAAACA
This sequence comes from Glaucomys volans, assembly GCA_020662805.1. Classification (NCBI taxonomy): domain Eukaryota; kingdom Metazoa; phylum Chordata; class Mammalia; order Rodentia; family Sciuridae; genus Glaucomys; species Glaucomys volans. Next base: position 302,078 of record JAJEJO010004555.1, read on the forward strand.
ATACTTCTGACTCATCACTAGAAGGGCCTTTAAGTTTTTTTCCAAGTTCTTAGCAGACAGAGAGGGTTTAGATCACACACATACTCTATGTCAAGTTCAGATCTTTAAAACCCACATAGAAGCCAAACCAGGCCAACTCATTTAAATTAATATGTTCAAGGGATGATTAGAATTGGTAACTGCTGATCACTAGAAAAGAAGGCAGAGAAAATCATATTAATCAAGTCGAAGAAAACATAACCTTAATTTGATGTTGGGTTATGATGTCTCTAATTTAGAAATTTAACTTTTCGTCAAGTACAACTTTTAGACAATGCTTTTTCCAGTTGAGATTTTTATTGAGATAGTTGTAGATTTACATGCAACTGTAAGAAATTAATATAAAGAAATCCCTTACACAGTTTTCCTCAGTGGCAACATTTTGCAAAACCATAGTATGATATCACAACAAAAATGTTAACATTGGTATGATTCACTAAACTTATTCGGATTTCCGCACTTTTACTTTTTTATTCATTTATCTGTGTGTGTTGAGTTCTATACAATTTCATCTCCTGTGCTGGTTTGGTATCTACCACAGTAAAGACCCAGAAAAATCGTCTCACCCCAAGGAGCCCTGCGCTGCCCTCTCTCACCACATGCACCTCCTTCTCATTCTCTTTCCCCTCCCCATCCTTAACCCTTGGCCACCAATCATCTCCATCTCTGAAATTCTGTCATTTCTAAGTCACAGCAGGCCACCTGTAGGCTAGGATGTGCTCTTTTCACTCAGCATAAGTCCCTGGAGAGTCATCCGAGCTGCTGTGATCACCGATGGTTCTGTCTTCTTATGGCTTCGTTTTCCATGGTATGAATGAACCACTGTTTATTTAAGTATTTGCCAGTTGAAGGACATCTAGGCTCTCTCCAGTTTGGGGCGATTACAAATCGTACAGTTTTTTCTATAAAAACAAGCTTTCCATTTCTCCAAGAGAACACTTGCTGGGTGGCACGGCAATTGCATCTTTAGTTCCATAATGAAAGGCCAAGTGGTTTTCCAGTGTGACTCTGCCCCACCGGCAATGTACAGTGATCCAATGTATCTGCATCCTTGCCAGCATTTGGTGGTTATGGCGTTTAATCTGAGCTGTTCTGCTAAGTGTGGGGAGTGATATCCCACTGTGGCTCCAGTTTGAATTTACAATGCTCTTGTGATGGGTATAAAAATGTCAGCAACCTGGGGCTTGAGATTAAGATGAGCTAAAAGGTCTTGGCCGGGGCACAGGATGACACCCACTTAACTCTACCCCAGGCTCTTCTGCTTCTAATAGAAGATGAAAAGGGAAACAGGGGAAGAGGGGACACTTAAAGTCTAAGCCATAATAAGAAAGAAGCTGCACTCTATTTTTGTAGCAATGGAGAGTAAGGCAGACTAAGAACGCTCTGAACTTCAATGGGACTCAGCACTCACTGGCCCAGACTGAGGTAGGCAGGCCTCCTTCTGCTCTGCCTCCACTGGAACCACTTCTCAAAATGGGCCATAACTGACTCTACTTGATAGTCTCCCTTAGCAGGTGCACCTTCTCTTACTCATATCACAAGAATCTAGCAGAATCTAGCATGGTCCCTAGGGCATATCAAGTGTTTCATAAACATTGGATGAATGGAAGGTTGGGAGGAAGAGAGTGAAGAGCAGATGGTTGGGTGGGTGGATGAATAGAGATGAGTAAATAGACAAAGATGGGTGGTGGGTGGATAGATAGGTGGAGGTGGGGTGGGTGGGTGGAGGGAGGTGGGTGAGTAGACAAATGGATGGGGGTAGAGGTGGACACATGGGTGGGTGGAGGGAGCTGGGTGGGTAGGTTGCATGGGTCGATGGGTCAGTAGGTGGATACACATTCCCAAGCCTTGGGACTTAACCTGGGGTTATGATAAATAAGTAAGAAGAAATTAGCATCAGATTTTTAGATTTTTTTAGCCCACTAATATGAAAACCAACAATATTCCATATCTTACATGTTCCATCTCCTTCTTTATAAACAAAACAGATAAAATAGGTAAGTGTCATTTCCCATCTTGCTATCCAACACTGTTTTCCACTCACAGGGTCTCTTACAACTCAGTCTGTGTTGTTACCAGCAGATGGGGCCCAGGCTCCCACCCATGAAGGTGCACACCTGCTGTCCTTCACCCCAGTGATGGCTCCTGGGACACTAACTAGTTGAGCTGGCCTATTTCTAAGGCTAGCTCAGTGCCCCTGAAAAAGACTAGGGACTTTTCCTCTTCTCTTCTGCAATCTATATTCTTCAAACCAAAGGGAAAACTAGCTGACAGTGCCCCTTCCCACACCATCTCTATTTCAGCTCATTCTGTGCTCTGGGCACCAAGTGATAATAGGATATGCCTGACTGGTTTCCCTCCTCACCTCACCTCTGTGGGGAGAAGCGAGAGCGTCAAGCTTTGGTCAGGACTCCTGTTGGCAATAGCATCTGACTGCTGTGCATTGATTCTTTTTGCACATCTGCCAAGAAACCACTTAGTGGAAACATCGTTTGAGAAATAGAAAAGGAGTCAATCAATATTCTTATGCGTGACAAAATTTATTACATACTACATAATCAACTACAGCTGCTGCTGAAATACACATAGTATATATAAGAAAAATATACCTATTAAATCTCCCCAAGCAAACAGGAAAAAACAAAAACACCTCATCCCAGAGTCCAAATAACTGCCTTGGGCCAGCTTTCCCTAGGAGCAAAGGTCACAGGGCTCATACTAAGGGAGTTTCATGCCTCCATAGAAGGGCACTGATGACAGTAGGAGAATTCAAGGGAAATCATTAGTGCATGAGATGCCTGTTAGGTGTACAGATTTGACCATCTGCTGGAAGGGAGCTCCTGTACACCACAGCCTTCCACAGTCAAGGCCACAGGACTGACCTTCTGCATATCCTTGGTGAGGAGCTCAGCCATCAGGACCAGTGCTGACGATGTGGGTCCTCCCAGTCGGGGATGCAGTGGAAACTGCTCTGCACCCACCCTCTGCCCCCCACACCAGGCTGGCCTTCTCAAAAGTTCACACAGGGGTATTTTTAGTTCTGAGGGCACAGAACACCATGTCTCAGGTGGTGGTGAGGCCACGGTGGCATTCTAGAAAGAAGTCAACTGTCTGACCCACCCAACATGCAATCCAACCATAACAAACCCATGGCCCAAGTTCAGAGCCATTACTCAGCCTCAGCTCCCGGGGCACTGGTCCACATACAGTCTTGCCAAAACCCAAAGAGAAAGCCCGACCCAGAGGAAAAGCAATTAACCTCTGCCAAGGAGCTCAGTGGAAAGTTTTACTACTTATCATGACCCCAAAATTTAAAAAGTAATGGAAGGATATTATGCTTTTGAAAGTAACCTGCCCCTCAGTGGGAGGAGGTTGGGCAAGTCAGGGAAGAGCTGAGGTGAGATCTTAGATGGAGACGGGAAACATCCTTTGGGGCTTATGGTTTCAACCAAGAATCACTAAAGCCTGACCCTTCACAGCATTCCCCATGGTTTATGATGCCTCAGAGCATGTGAAAATAAAAGCCAACTGCAGCCCAAATCTTCCACCCTGAATAAGTACCAAAAACAACTACCCAAATTGAGGCCATCTGGAATACTTAATCCAGGTGGTGAAAGCCTGGAGCTAATGAGGCCAGAGTTGTGGTTCATACTTACACGAGGGCCAAGCAGACTCAGACAAAGCAAGCACTGTGCCCCAGCCGCGGGCAGATCCCTGCCCACCAGCTGTCTCACAAATCAAACCTGTGGTCACCCAGGGGATGAGAAAGACACACAGGGAGGTGACGCAGTGCTCACTCTGCTTCATTCCAAGAAAAATGCAAAGAGCCCCTCCTACTGACTTTGGCTTAAACAAGCCCTGCAGAGAAGAAGATGTCCACCTGTCCACCCATGCCTGAGAATGACACAAAAAGCCCAACAAAGTGAACTCCCATTTGATTCAAAGCCAGAGCTCCCAAGTCACCTCCTTGGAGTCCATCCCTGATACCAGAATGGCCACACTGGCCCACTCACTATCCCAGGCACCCTCTGCAGCTGGCACAGCCCACAACCACATCAGGTAGATAGCACAGTGATCAGTATTTGATTTCCTCTCTAACTTCTCACTCAACCGTGACTCCCAAGGTAAAGGACTGTATCTCCCAATCTTTCCCCCAAGACAAGCTTGAAACAGGTTCAGAAAAATCTATTCATGGGAGGACCAGTGGTGTGGATGAGCAGACACAGCTGCTACCCTGGAGGATTCTGGCATCTCAGGACAGTCACCTTCTTTCTCATACACCACAGAGGGAACTGCTCCCAGGAGCAAGCGCCAGCAGAGGACAGCAACAGCCACCAGGCTCCTGGAGCTCATCACTGGCAAGGATAATAACCTTGAAAAACATCGCTCATCAGCCCCTCTCCACAACCCCCAAGAAGCCAGCAGCATCATCTCTACTGAACAACAGAGGACTCAGGCGCAAAGACATTAAGTAACTTGCTTGGGTTTATAGACCTTGAGAGTGGCAAAGCTACAATTTACCAAGTGCTCTTCTTAACACTCCAAGTACAGTCAACCCTCCATATCTGAAGGTTCCACATCTCAGGATTCAACCAATATCAAATACAAAATCTTTAGGGAAAAAATTGCACCTACATTGAACACACACATTTTTTGTCCTAATTTCCTTTATAATAGCATTAGATTGTTTAGCATCTGTATTGCATTATATTGTATTCTAGAAATGACTTAAAGTATACAGGAGGATATGTGCAATTTTATATAAGAGACTCAAGCATTTGTGGACATTGGTATCTTGAGGAGGGGGGTTCTGAAACAAATTCCCCTATGGATACTGAGGGGACTGCCTATTAAGACAGAAGGAGCCTGAACTTAAAGTTACAAGTCAATTAAATGGAGAAACATTGTTGCACTTGGTAGCAAACTTCCAACACATGAACCCTTTGGGGACACACTAAAGCCATATCCAAACCATAGCAAGTGTCTAATTTTTTATAGCAATTGCTTTATTTATTCTAATTGGTTATATATGACAGTAGAATGCATTTTGACACATTGTACACAAATGGAGCATAACTGCTTATTTCTCTGGCTGTACATAATACTGAGTCACACCAGTAGCATAATCATACAAGTATATAAGGTAATAATGTCTGTCTCCTTCTACCATCCTTCCCATCCCCATAACCCCACCCCTGCCCTCACTCCTCCCTGCACAATCCAAAGTTCCTTCATTCTTCCCTACCTGCCTCCACTATGGATCAGCATCTGCTTATCAGAGAAAATATTTGGCCTTTGGTTTGGGGAATTGGTTTATTTCACTTAGCATGATATTCTCTACTTCCATCCATTTACCTGCAAAGGCCATAATTTCATTCTTCTTTAAGGATGAGTAATATTCCATTTTGTATATGTACCACATTTTCTTTATCTATTCATCTGTTGAAGGGCACCTAGGTTGGTTCCATAGTTTAGATATTATGAATTGAGCTACAATAAACATTGATGTGCCTATGTCAGTATGCTGATTTTAAGACCTTTGGGTATAAACTAAGGAGTACAATAGCTGGATCATATAGTGGTTCCATTCCAAGTTTCCTGAGAAATCTCCATAAAGCTTTCCAAAGTGATTGCACCAATCTGCAGTGCCATCAGCAAAATATGAGTGTACCATTTCCCCCACACCCTCGCCAAAACTTATTATTGCTTTATTCTTGATAATTGCCATTCTGACTGGAGTAAGATGAAATCTTCGTGTAGTTTTGATTTGCATTTCTCTAATTGCTAGAGATGATGAACATTTTTCATATGTTTGTTGATTGATTGTATTTCTTCTGTGAAGTGTCTGTTCCATTTCTTAGCCCATTTATTGATTGGGTTATTTGGGTTTTGTTTTGGTTTTTGGTGTTAAGTTTTTTGAGATCTTTATGTATCCTGGAGATTAGCGCTCTATCTGAGGTGCAAGTGGTAAAGATTTTCTCCCAGTAAGTAGGTTCTCTCTTCTTGTTATTGATTGTTTCCTTTGCTGAGAAGAAGCTTTTTAGTTTGAATTCATCCCATTTATCGAGTCTTAATTTTACTTCTTGTACTTTAGAAGTCTTGTTAAAGAAGTCAGTTCCTAAGCCGACATGATGAAGATTTGGGCCTGCAAGTATCTAATATTATGATGCAGTTTTCCACTTGTGAATGTACTATTCAGTTTGCACAATTCTAAGCTTTCTAAACAGAAAGCATGGTTCAGGTCATGGTTCAGAAATTCATCCACATGGACAAAATTATGGCTATAATTAATTCAATTTCATGAAATAATTTACCACAATTCATCTAATTCCCAAAAACGTACATTTGGATTGATTGCTGTGGTTCTTCATTTTTGCAAACATCACTGAAACCATCACCCTGGCTCATGTTCCCTCGTAGGAAGAGGAGGTTCTCCAGGGTGTGTGTCAGGATTATACTGGTAACAATGCCTCTTTGATTTTACTAGGTAATGTGTTCCAGAGGAGCTGCACCAAGATGTTTCCACTGTCTCTGGATGAATTCAGGTAGCCAATACCCAATCTCTTCAGGGGATTTTCATTTTGTTTTTGCCAAACTAGAAAGTATGAAATGATATCCTATGGTGGTTTTAAGATGCATTTACTTGATCATTAATGAAATTGAATATTTATTGGTTATTTTTGTTTCCTCTTCTACAAATCCCTTTTCATATATTGTGCCATTTTTCTATTGAGTATTTTGCCTTTTATTATTATTATTAGTAGTAGTAGTAGTAGTAGTAATAGTAGGAATAGTACTGGGACTGGAACCCAGGGTTTTTCAAATGCTAGGTAAGTGCTCTACCACTGAGCTACACTCCAGCCCCTGAAATCTCTTCATACCATGTTCTGTTTACAAATTATTTGTCCGTTTGCAAATCATTTCTCAATTAGTTAACTTGCCTTTTCACTTCCTGTGTTTAAATGAATAATCTTTCCACCAGATCTGAAATGGCCACTCTATCATAAATCAAATTTCCACGTATGTGTAGTTATTTTCTAAATTCTATTCTGGTCTGTTTGTCTGTCGTGGTGCCAATATAACCATGTCCTAATTATTATGTCTTTATAATACATATCTGGTAGGTCACAGCTTCCAATTTGGGTTATCAATTCTTTTACTACCTTCATAAGATGAATTAGAGAACATCCTGGGAAATATTCAAATTATTTGCACCATGGATGTTTGACACAAATCATTCATTAGATTAGTGTTTTTTTTTAACAAATGGATTTTTAACTACAGATTTATTTTAAAGTTGTAATGATATTAGTCTTTCTATTTCTTCATGAGTCAGTTTTGTTGGATATTCAAGAAATTGTCTGTTTCGCCCACATTTTCAAAATTATGACCATAAAAGTATGTAAAACATTCTCATACTACGTTTTTCACCTCTATAATATCTATGGTAATCTGCTTTTTCATTCCTAATATTCTCTTTTTTTTCCTTGATCAATCTTGCCATTGATTATTCCATCATTTCTGCTCTTTTGTTTTCTTCCTTCTTTCTTTGCTTTTTTAATTCCTGCTCTTCTTTTTCAGCTTATGGGGTTTGTTTGTTTGTTTGTTTGTTTGTTTGTTTGTTTTGCGGTGCTGGGGATTGAACCCAGGGCCTTGTGCTTGCAAGGCAGGCACTCTACCAACTGAGCTCTATCCCCAGCCCTATTGTATATTTAGCTCATTAATTTCAGTCTTTCCACTTAATACATAAATATGTAGGGTTATGTCTAATTCAGTACCACATTAGCTGCATCTTACAAATATTGATATCTAATATTTTTCTATTCATTTATGAATTTTTTTATTTCTAAAAGTTTTCTTTTTTCATGCATGAATTTAAAAGTATGCTTCTCTTAAAGTTTCGAGATCAGATAATGAATGTTCTAAAATTAGGTCATTTTGATACCACTTTACAACTTAATTGCACTAAAATTAGAGGAGATAATCTATATAAAACATATCCTTTGAAAAGCAGTGTGGAGATTCCTTAGAAAACTTGGAATGGATCCACCATTTGACCCTGCTATCCCACTCCTTGGCCTATACCCAAAGGACTTAAAATCAGATTACTACAGTGATGCAGCCACATCAATGTTCATAGCTGCTCAATTCACAATAGCTAGATTGTGGAATCAACCTAGATGCCCTTCAGTAGATGAATGGATAAAGAAACTGTGGTATATATACACAATGGAATATTACTCAGCCATAAAGAAGAATAAAATTATGGCATTTGTAGGTAAATGGATGATGTTGGAGACTGTTATGCTAAATGAGATCAGCCAATCCCCAAAATCCAAAGGCCGAATGGTCTCTCTGATAAATGAATGATGATGCATAATGCAGCGGGGAAGGGTGGCAAGAATGGAGGAAGGATAGATAGCATAGAGGGAAGGGAGGGGTGGGGTCGGGGTGGGGGGGTAAAAATAATAACAGAATGTGTGACAGATACCATTGCCCTGTGTACATGCATGAACGCACAGATGGTGTGACTCTACTTTGTGTACGACCAGTGAAACAATAGCTGTACTCCATTTGTGTTCAATGAATCAATAAGTAAATAAAATAAAATAAATAAATTAAAAATATATATATCCTTTGAAATGTATTGGTCCAATATGTAGTCATTTTGAACATTCTGTGTTCTTAAAAAGAATGTGAATTCTCCACTGTTGAATACAACAACTTTTATATATGTATAGATTCTTTGTTTTACATGTATTTTGTGCATACATTGTTTTATGGGTATATTTTTCTCTATATATAAAGCTTATTAGTTGTATTGTTCTTCAATGGGTTTTATTTTCCTCCACAGAATATCGATTATTGAAGGAGTTATATTAAAACCTCTCCTTATAATCGCTGATATAGATATACTTATTTTTTTAAATATATTTTTTACATGATAGACCTTGATTTTATTCATTTATTTATATGTGGTGCTGAGAATTGAACCCAGTTCCTCACACATGCTAGGCAAGCACTCTACCACTGAGCCACAACCCCAGCCCCTACTTATTTTTATTATGGTTCTGCTTTTGCTTTATATATTTTAAAGTAAACAAATTTACAACTGTGGTATCTTCCCAAACTCTTTATTATTAAACAATGACCCTCTTTGTCACTAGTAATGCTGTTTGCCAGCTATGAATAAAACCATACCAGTATTTTGTTAGGGGATGTGGGAGTTTTGCCTAGAATATCTTTTCCCACTTTTTACTCTTAAACTTTGTTTCTTTCTGTTTTAAATAGATCTAGTTAAGAAGTACATCTCTGGATTTTGTTTTGTTTTTCAGTTTTCCTTTTTTCTAGGTATTTTGTTTAATCTAGTCTAACAATCCTCATCTTTTTAGAGAATCCATTTATACTGATTGCAATTACTGACATTTTTATCTATTTATCCCATCTCTTTTGTGCTTTCTCTTCACCCCATTTTTTCCATGTTTCATCTTTACTTGTAGTGATGAAACTCCTAACAAATGAAGCTCATCATATTTGAATGAAGGGAAGGAATAATAGTTTCTTATCAACCCTATTTTGCAGAGAATGATGAACTAAGATTCAATGGGGAAAACTTTCCTAACGTTTGAAAACGAATCAATGACAAAGTCAAGGGCCAAACATGAGTAACAGAGATCTGGTACTCTCCCACTACCTGACTGGTCCTTAACCAGGGCTGCAGTAGAAAGATCTGACATCTTACTACAGATTGTCTTCAAAGTACTTCATCTCTCCCTCCGAGGTGAAAGGTGATAAGCTATTCATTTGCACATGGGAAATCTGAGACTTAGAGATATCTATGGTATCTATGATCATAGAAACTTTGTATTATAAATAAAAGTGTTAAATTTCTAGAAATTCTGAAGCTTTGAAAGAAACTAAATAGAAGTTTATGGGAAGCTGGGCGCCGTGGCACAGGCCTGTAATCTCAGCACTTGGGAGGTTGAGGCAGGAGGATGGCGAGTTCAAAGCCAGCCTCAGAAACTTAGTGAGGCCCTAAGCAACTCAGTGAGACCCTATCTCTAAATAAAATACAAAATAGGGCTGGGGATGTGACTCAGTGGTGGAGTGCCCCTGGGTTCAATCCCCAGTACCAACAAAAATAATAATAATAAGTTTATGGGAAACAAAAGACACAAAGAATTGAGATGGATACGCCCATTTACCAGCTGAGGAATTTTTTTAAAACTTGTATTATTCTTAGTTTTTCTCAGAAAGTTGCAGGAAATTTAAACACATTCAGATCTGACAGCATTTAATAATTTAGTTTTTGCCACTTTAGAAAATGGAAGCAACCACTTGAGTACAAAATAATAATTGATATTACATTTAACTTTAAGAAAGTTGGGATGCTGTTGGGATTCCCCGTCTTCCAGAATGAGAAGCCAGCCTAGAAAGTTACAATTTTCAAGAAAGAGCTGAAAAACGTCCCAAGTTCAGTGCACATCTGTGACCATGTGGCACCTGTTCCTCAGTCTCCCTTTGTGGCCTCCCTCCCGGAGCTGCTTCTGTCCCTCAGTTTCATCACCTTCATGAACCTTTGGGAATCAAACATGTTTCCTGAGTTGACTTTCAAGTCAGTTTGCTTGTGTTTTGTTTTTATCTTAAAGATTTTGAAATACAGACTCATTTGTTTTTTTTCACATTAAAAATTGAGATTAGGCAAAAAGCATCACTCAGAGGATGCTAGGCAAAAGCCAGGCCCCTCATATGGCAGAGCAATCCTCCTGGTACCTCAGGCCTAAGAAAAGGGTCACAATTCTGCCCCCTATGAAAGCACTTCATTATGATTAACACATATTATTTGTATAAATTTATGGGCTTCACTGTGACATTTCTATATTGTGCCTTGAATATTCACTTTAAAGAATTCCTTATTCTCTAATCCAGGCCAAGGTCAAAACAAAATACTACTGGGATTCTGATCTAAAACAGCCACAGTAGCACACCTTACTTGACACTAAAATTATGCTCACATCTTAATGAAATCATTCACTTGCTTATAAACTCATAAGTGAAATCATATAGATCCTCCCAATCGGGCAGCTCTTCACAAGGTCATTTGTTCAGCAATGATCTTAGAGAACACTACCTGAAGTTAGTTTTGCTCTCATGTTTAATGTCTTAAAAAGTAACCTGAAATAAGTAAATGCAGGATGAGAACCTAAGACAACCTTATCTTAAAGATCACAGTGACCATGACCAAGCTCCCAAGGTTAATATCTGTGTCTCTTGATTCTGAGCTCAGGACTCCACAAAAAGCTAAGTAGAAACAGGCTTAAAAGGAAATGACACACATAACCATACCTTCCTTGCAAGCAGTGTGGCCATCTGAGACACTGCCATGTGGCCAAGGAAGAGCCACACCAGCCTCTGCTTCCCCCATTCCATCCAGAAGCTCCACTCAAAGTCGTTTGGGTCCTAAATAGGTTAAAACAGGAGTTGATACTATCAGAGAGATTTTAGTAAATGGCTGAGTCAGAACATAAATTAAATGAATAACACAACTTCAAATGAGACCAGTGTGAGCCTAAATTCTGTAAAACAGCATTTACCCACTTCTAACCATTTCCCCCTTAATGACCCTCCACCCATTCTGAACTATTCCCTCCAACTTGGCTGATCTTGCTGCCAGTCCCCAAATGAACCTCCTACTGTCTGTATAATTCAGGGTCTTTTGCTAAAGTTGGTCCCCTAGAACCCTCTATGGGATAGAAACTATTACCATCCCCATTTTGTAAAAGATGAAACAGAGGCTTAAGGACATCCATTCATTTACCCAAGGTCACAGAGATAGTACAAGTAATGAATTGAGGCTCTCTCTGTTTAGACACTAAGACGCCTCCGTTTACAACAGAAATGTAAATTGGACACTAATAAAATCACTTACGGTCAGTTGTGTTAAATCTTGCTGTCATTTACAGGCAGCAGGGTAACTGTAGAGAAATTAACTAATTTTATGTAAACTGAAAAAAAGAATGAGAGGTCCACTTCCTGCCCTTCCCTTCCCCTGGGGAAGTTCTGCATCGATGGAGGGCTCTGTGTCTTCATCTGTACCAGGTCCCATGTCTATACAGGGCTCTCTGGCAGGGGCAAATGGAAACCTCTGAGAGCAGCAGACATGAGGATCCCTGGGAGCCAGCATCTAAAAGTCATAGGCTCAGGAGCCCCAGGGGGAATCAGGGTGGCCAAGTTGAGCATGAAGAGAACAAACACAGATATCAGCCACCCACTAAGGACAGTGCAGGCTTGGCCACTGAGCAGCACCATCACGATGGAGTCAGAATCTTCTAGCCAAATTGTGTGGGTGGGGAAGGGATGTGCCAATGACCACTGATATTAAACACCTCACCAATCTCTGTAAATGGATCTTGGAACCCACTTAATTGGATTTAGCAGTGGAAAATGTTTTTGCACCTGAAAAATCAAGGGGAAATTTTATACCAGTTATACATATTATAAAATTTCTATGTTCTAGGGAAAAAAAAACTATCTTGATTCACATCCAAATATGAATGCTAAGGGAACAAGCCTCACAGGCGTAGCACAAGTTTGGACCCCAGATCTACCCTCACACTGGCTGTGATGACCTTGATCGTGCTCTGTTCTGTTTCTTCACATGATAATAGTACTTACTGGGATTGATAAGGCTTACGTAACATACTCAAAAAGAAACGTTACCTGTTATTCACTGCTAGTCCCATGAGCTCCCCATCCTTTGTTAACCACTAGCCAAGATTATACCATATTTACTTTGTGCCACTTGTTTAAAATAAATAAATAAATAAATAAATAAATAAATAAATAAATAAAACAGTTTTCCCTATTTTTCCAAATAAAGAAATATGATTCTGTGCATTTGCAAATAACACATGTGCCCCCCGCCATACACACAACCTGCTGGGAGAATCTTTGTCCCCTGCTAAAAATCATGGACCTGGTAGAATTCCTTCCATTTAGAGACAACTAACTATACCAGCACCACACAGTCAGGCAGCAGAGCAGAGAACTCAAACCGTTAACCTGGCTCTCAATCCCTGATCCAGAACTACTGCCCCACCTCTAAATTTCCAAATTAGTGGAGAGTCCATTAATTGACTAGAGGTAAGCAAGTTCAAAGTTCATGTGATGAGGCCATGCTGGTAAATACCACTCTTGTAAACAGGGATAAAGGCAAACAAACACCCCAAACCAAAATTGAATATTTTTACTCTCCCATTCAAAAAAAGACCCTCACATTTTAGTTTTGTAAATATAATGTTTTTGAACACTAAGAATTTCATTTAGTATTCATGACCCCAGTCTTAACTACACCTCAAAACTTTTCCAAGTTTAAATTTTAGGAGGAAAAATGATAAAAGCAGCAACAACAAAAAAAATCTTTGTTCCATTAGAAAACCGAGGACTACTGAAAATTCTGTGCTGGTAAAAATTCCATCAACAAAAATCATATAGTCTTTCACCACTAATTCTTTAAGGAAATATTCATTTAAAAGAAAAATAACTTTCCCATCCTCCCCAATAAATATTTTTGTCCCCCCCAAAGAAAAAAATATATATGTAAATGTCTTTCTTGTGTCTATTGTCTCTATCTAAAATAGTTACCTAAATCAAATGACAGAAAGACTGAGCCAAGAATAGAACAAGATGGCAAATAACTAGCAGTTAATAATTTGGGCAAGGAATAGACAGATTCACTGCTTCTCTGAACAAAAGCTTTATGGATTCTGAGCTCAATCACACGTCTTGGTTCCTTTCTGGACAGTTCTTTGTCAGTTAGAAACCTCTTCTCCAGCCCTGTAAAAGGGGTCAGTCAGATACAAACTGAGTATAAAGCCTGGCCAGACAGAACCAGAGGAACCCCTCCATGGAGGGAAGGGAGGCTCACTCCAAGGAAGAGCCATCCACGCCCAGACTTCCATCATACCTTCCCAACTGCTCCTTGAACTTCTTGAGCACAGAGACCTCTTAGGCACCTTGCTAAAATGCAGATTTGACTCAAGAAATTGGGGTGGGGCCTGGGATTCTGAATTCCTCACATGCTCCCAGGTGATGCTGATTCTGGCCTGGGGGCCACATTTTGAATAACAAGGATCCATCTGATGAAGTGCCTCCTTCTAACTCAAAGTTCATAAACCCAGAGAATCCCTGGTAGCTCAGCCCACCCCACACATACCATTCCCAGGCAAAGACACAGACTCTGCAGATGACTACCTGACATTTACCTGCGGAGCTCTCAGTGTCCTGGTCACCGTGGAAAACTCTGAGCACATAGATTTAAGAATTTACAGGAGTAAATAAATTTTTAAATGTGGTTGCTTATTCTGAGGCTTTCAATCTGCAACCAGGCAGTACGGAGAACTATGGGGCACACAGTAGGTCTGGATCTCTTATACAGTAACTCAGAGCTCCTGGGGAAATACATCCCAGCAAAGAAAAGAATCTGGAACTGGGATTGTTAACTGTCCCTTTACCATATGCAGTAGTATTCTATTCCAGACACTGTGGGAAAATGTAGAATTCCTCACCCTTGAGGACCCCAGAGCCTAAGTGGGAAAACACCCAGTATCCACCCCAAACCCACTATCAAGACATCCTGAAAAACCAAGAGCAAAGCAAGAGAAATAACAGTGATGTGATTCAGCCATGTGTTTTGATTGGTTTAACTGACAGAGACCTGTCCTTTCTTCTCACATGATGATCAGCATTATAACCTCATAACTCTCCTTAATATCGTTCCTTTGATAGACTTTATCTTTTAGAGCTGTTTAAGGTTCACAATAGAATGGAGCATAAAATACAGAGTTCCCACATACCTACCCACCCCACCCCTACACACGCACGGCTTCCACTATCAACATCCCCCACCCCCGAGACTAGCAGAGTCATCCCAGTTATGAACCTACAGAGACACATCATTGTCACTCAGCCTCCATAGGTGACATCAGGGTTCTCTCTTGATGCCACACATTCCATGGGTTTGGACCTGGGTTTAATGGCATGTCTCCACCACTGTTATATCACAGAGTGGCTTTACTATCCTAAAAATCCTTTGTGCTCCACCCATTCATCCCTCCCTCCTCTACTAACCACTGATCTTTTTTATTGTCTCCATAGTTGTGCCTCTTCCAGAATATCACATTATAAAGTCATTTTGTTAAGGTTTTTTTTAAACTCTGTTACTGATAAGTTAACCGAAAGTCAGAAAAAGCAAATTATTTGCCCAAAACTATCAACAGGTAGAGATGGATTTAAAACCAAAAGAAGACCCTGATACCAAAGAGGAAATCCTTTTTAATTGTTCTGTTCCCTCTGGACCCCCTGCAGCAATACTATCTGACCAAGTATCCCACCTAGAGGGTGCCTCATTAACACCCCCGTAACCACAAAGCCAACCCAGGGACCTGTGCAGAAAAGTACTCAGTAAAGAGTACAGTTCAAATGTCAGCTCAGGTTTGCCTCCTTCTCACCCAACAACCTGATGAGGACCTTACCATACACCATTCTGTCATCCATACCTCGATTCTAGAACTTTTATTATAGCACATTTATTGTACCACTTTTGTTATAGTTAATCTACTTATCTATATTTTCTCTCTAAGGGAAAAAAATGGTAAACTCCCTGAAAGCAAGGACCTTGACTTAAATCTGTGCCACAGAGCCAGGCGGGGTGGCGCACACCTGTAATCCCTGCAGCTTGGGAGGCTGAGGCAGGAGAATTCAGAGTTCAAGCCAGTCTCAGGAACAGCAAGGCACTAAGCAACTCAGTGAAACCCTGTCTCTAAATTCAATACAAAATAGGGCTGGAGATGTGGCTCAGTGGTGGAGTGCCCCTGGGTTCAATCCCCAGTATGCCCCCCAAAAAAACATCTGTACCACAGATGCCCAACATGCCGCAGGTCTTTAAATGATCTGGAGTTCGGAAGGAGCAAAGAAGTCAGACAGCCCAAGAACTTCTTACATTTCTGCCCCTGTTTAAACAAGGACAAGTCACTATGTGGGCCTGAGTCTCCTTGTTGGTACAATGCAGCACAGTGTCTTAGATTCAGAGGGGAGAAACATTTACTTTCTAGGACAGAAGCCCTAGAGAGCACTGGTCACCCACCCACCCAGAGGCTGAGTCCTGGCTGAGTGCCCACCTTTCAGGAGAGATGGGGTGATCTCCCATCTTATACCCCACATGACCATGGAAGAATCTTAAAAGAAAAAGTTCCTGGCAAACAAGGACATAGACATCAACTCACTGCTGAGAAAAATCCTTCCTCTTTCTGGCATGAATTTTCATTACCCTTAAACCTGGCCAGATCCTAACTCCAGCATCAGGGTCTCTTGGCAGGGTGTGCACTGTCATCAGAGGGGGAAGGCTAGGACCTGATTTTGTGCTTTGTCTTGTATTCCCCACACAATTCTGAAGTAAGCCACAGGGCTGAAGTCTATCTTCTAGCTAGAGGTGACAAATGTGGCCAAAAAAGCCAGGTCAATAGACTAAAATGTTGTTAAACTGCCCAGTACCAAGCACGATCTCAAAGCACCCACCAAGGTGTCCCAAGTAAAGGAGAGAGATTGGCCCTCAGCCGTATCGGTCATGCCAAGTCGCCACTGGGTTCATGAACCCACCACCCATCTGCCCATGAGTATGGTCAGGAGCATTCTTATTATATCACACCTAAGGATGACATCACTTGCCCTTGGCTCACAAGTCCACAGCTACAGATGAGGCAGACTCCAGTAAAGGCCATGGAAGAGTGTCAGCAGCAGCACATCAACTAGTCATTGTTACCCAGGGAAACCTGGAGTCACTGCGAATCTCATCCCCCCCTTTGCTTTGGGCAGGACCTACTGCAATCCTGGATCTGTTCTCTACCAACTGAGGTGTATTCCTTGCACTCTGTCCCCCCAGCACACCACCAAAATAATATGTTTAAGACCCTACCTGATTCTGTCTGTCCTCTCTCTGAATATCCTTCCTGATTCTCCTAAGCATGCCAGAGAAGCATGTTCAGTGAGACTCATGCCAGTTCATTCATAATCCAGCCTGTCTACCCCATCACCATCCTACCTGCCCTGTCCCCCTCGTCCACTTTACAACCACACTAACCATCACCCAAAAGTGTCACATTCACAGGGTTGGGCCTTCTCCCTCTTGTCTGGGGAAACCTATCACTCAGATATCCTGTTAATGACAACCTACCATTCAGGTCTTAGCTTAGGCAGAAGCCTTCTCCTAAGCCACCTGTTCCCATTCTGGATTCAGTGTCCCTCTCAGGTGCTCCAACACCATAGCTACCTTCATCCAGGCAGCCTCCCACATTGCACTGTGGGTGCAGGTCACAGGACTGCAAGCTCCTCTTTAGACAGGGTCTACACACTTAGCATTGTCTCTCCAGTAAATAAACAAATTAGACACTCAATGAAAATGTGTTGAAAAGATTGAATGAATAAACAATGGGTCGAATCATTGTTAAGAACCCAGCATAAGCACAGTCTGTGGAGAAAGGGGAAGAAGAGACACAAAAAGGGAGAGAATCTGGCACCAGTCAGAGAACATAAACACACAGGATATTGGTAGTAGATGATCTGTTCTCAAATCACCTGCAGTAATCAAGGCCTCCTCTCTAATATATCACTCACTCACTCTAGAGACAAAGACAAAAAGAATACTATTACAACAGATGACCCAGTTCATGGCTCAATTATAAGAATTAAGGAAATTAAATATGGAAAACACTTGGAATAATATCTGGGATTTATTAAATACTATGTACATGTTCATTAAACAAATATATAAACAAACTATTTTACTTTGATAGTCCCAGAAACACAAATCCAGGAGTTTCCAAGCTGCACATACTCAAACTGATGAAGACACCATGGTTAAACTATGAGAAAGGCAAGCTGTTCAAGCTCCCAACTCCAACCAAAAGAAAAAGAAACAAAAGGAAGCATTCCTATTCAGAGAAGCCATGACTTCCAAAATGCCAGGGGAAAGCAACTGTGGTAACCTTCTCGAAAGGAGATTCCTGCTTTATATGGCAGACACTGCTGATGGGCTGGCTCAGTCATCACTGTTCCAGTCCCTTCTAGCATGACTTTCTGCACATTAGAGGTTAGGTTCAGAACTACATATCCCAGAATTTCTTGTGGCTTGGCATGTGTGCAAATGGCCTGGCTTCAGATGCACCAATTCACTGTGACTTTGAAGGTAAAAAGTATAGGTATAAAGTATAGGCTGTACGAATGGCGGCAAAGACCCTTTGGTTGTTCCACGGCAGCCATGCTGGAGACACCAGAGTCTGATCAATCCAGAGGTGCTGGGGCTTTCTGATGTGGCAGCTTTTGCAGGTGCACCCACAGCCCAGGTTCCCAAGCCAGCAGTGTACAGCAGCAGCAGCAGTTTTGGAGAGGGGCTCTGGAAAATCACTTACTGTTGCTCCTACAGCCCTTTCAATTATTGTGAAATATCCTTGAATCCTTACAATAATTGTCCTTCTTTTCAAATGTCTGAAGTGGATTCTGTTGTCTGCAATGGAACCTCAATTAACATACTGGGAAAGAATAAATGTTTCTTCTGATTAGAATCCAGCTCTAGATTTATAAAAGAAGCATTATGAACATAATGCACATTGAAGAACATTATTCTGAAATAAATCTATTCAATGGAAGAAAATACCAGTTAGGTCAATCCGCTTAAGTGTTCAAGAACTGAGCTGGGTGCAATGGTGCACACCTGTAGTCAGTCACAGCTACTCAGGCAGCAGAATTCCAAGTTTTCCAACCTGAACAACTTAGCTAGATCCTAAGGGGGCAGGGAAGGTATGTAGTTCAGTGGTAGAGGACCCCTAGGTTCAATCTGCAGAACTGCAAAAGAAAGAAGAAAGGAAAGGAGGGAGGGAGGGAGGGAGGGAGGGAAGGAGGGAGGGAGGGAGGGAGGGAGGGGAAAGAAAGAAAGAAGAAAAAACAAACAAACAAAAATAACTGGATAACAAAGGCAGTGAATGCTTATTACAGCAGCTTCACCAATGCCCCTATTAATGTATTCCAAAACAAAATAGAGAGGGAGCTGCCCCACTCACCACTCCCTATTTTTCATTACTGTATCTCTTTTCCCCTCACATAGAGAAAACAGTAGAGAGCTAAACATAATTACTTCTTTCCTCATGCTCCAATCTAACATGTTGCAGAAACAAAACACAAGAGAAAACCTAGTCATTTTTGTGTATCTAAGTCCCAATAACATTATTTGCTTATTATTTGCTTTGAGACTATGCCTGATTCCTAATTACACTAAGTAAAACTTTCCCTGTGATCAGAGAAAACCTTTAAAAGGTTCTCAAAATCACAAATGTTCCCTTGCA
This sequence comes from Glaucomys volans, assembly GCA_020662805.1. Lineage (NCBI taxonomy): Eukaryota > Metazoa > Chordata > Mammalia > Rodentia > Sciuridae > Glaucomys > Glaucomys volans. The sequence continues at coordinate 321,511 of JAJEJO010004555.1, forward strand.
CGTTCAAAGGCAGCAAACCCACGTTAATGGTCTATAAATCTCCAGACAAGAAACACAAAAGGAGACTAATTTTGTACGAATTCTACAAAGCAAAAGCACTGCTCTCTGGATGAACTCAGGCTAATGATTCACCGAGCAATTATTGGAAGAGTTTTCTTTTTCTTTCAACAGCTGCTTTGCTATTTCTAAAATAATTTGAACTAAATCATTTTACTGCTCACCATTTCCAGAGACAATACTCTCTCCCAATCAAAACTCCTTAAAGGTAAAATGCTTTCACTAATAAAACTTTTTTTTTCCTGCATATAGCAATGTCTGAGCTGAAACATCTTTTCCATCCTGTTCAAGTGAAGATATTTACAAGAGTGAAATGGTGCCAAGAAAACAGACATGAACAGCACCAATCTGTGTGCCATGCCCAGTCTCTTCACTACCCTCACCACTTAAATCAGGCAAATTGGTCCAGAGTATGATGGCAGAGGAACAGATTTTCATGAAAGAAAAAAAGAGAAGCCTTCTTAAGAGGACTTGATTAAATCACAAGGACCTAATTAATGTGGGTAAATTCTTTGAATATTTTCAACCCAACTGCCAACCTGAGCTCCATAACATCTTCTGTTTACAACAACTCTCTACTCACCTAATTCCTATAAGTTACTCTGGATTATGAAAGACTATACATACCTTTGATTTAACATGGATAGATTTGTTTCCCTGCTTTATCTGTCCTATGTTCCTCCCTTTCTTCCTGAAACTAACAAAGAAGAAATCTATATTTATACATTTTCTTTTTTATTTGTTGTTACATATTTGTACATGCACACAATAGAACAATATTAGTCCATTTACTGTTACTATAACCAAATACCTGAAGCCTGTGCTTTATAAAGAAAAAAGGTTTATTAGCTAACAGTTCTGGAGGTTTGAGGGCCTGGCACCAGATCTGGGAAGGACTTCATGGTGGATGGCATCATGGCAGGAATGCACATGAGAAGAAGATATCACATGGCCATACAGAAAGGTGGGGAGACTGTATTTTATGAGAAGTTACTTCCTTATGAGAGCATGCCTCCAGTGACCTAATGTCCTCCTACAAGGCCCTTCTTCTTAAAGGTTCCATCACCTTTTAACATCACCATACTGGTGACCAAGCTTCCAACACAGAAAACACTGGAGACACACTCAAGACAAACCTAGTACAAATAAAAGTTTGAAAAGAAACATTAAATTCCAGGATGAAATCAAAGGCACAAAAACTATGTTCTTTCCCCGACACTTTTCAAACTGGAAAAACACTAACCATGCTTCCTATAAGGTATATGAGAAATAAGTTAGGGATCATGAAAACTCTCAGAGTCTGGAATGACTAGAAAGCAAACTTCACAAGCTCATAAGACTCCTCGGGGACACACTTCGCTAACAAATCACACATGCTATTCATGTCACTCCTCCAGAACACCAAAGAAACAAGGTTCATCCCAAAAACATGAAGAAAATAAAGATTCCCACCCCCGTGGGGACCACAGCCTCCAATATGCCCTCACTCTCAGAGAATCTGGTTTCTGCTCAAGAAGACTTAGCACATTCAAGCAAGCTGGTGTGCACACAAGATCTCGAGTGGCCAGGTGAGGTGGTACATGCCTGTAATCCCAGCAGCTCGGGAGGCTGAGGCAGGAGGATCACAAATTCAAAGCCAGCCTCAGCAACTCAGTGAGACCTTGTCTATAAAAAAAATCTCTGAATGGACACACACTGGCAAACTAAAGCTCCAGATGGAATCTGAAAATGCTTAGGTCACCAGGGCGGAAGGCCAGTTCAGAAGCCAGTGAACAAAATGAAATGAAAGAAAACTCAGCATCTTGGCCATCCATCTGGAGAAGTAGAGGAGAATGCTTCATAATCCCAGATACCACCTGCTTTAGTCAGCTTTTTCACTGCTGAGACCAAAAGACCTAACTAGAACAATGTCAGGAGGAAACGCTTATTTGGGGCTCATGGTTGCAGAGATCTCCGTCCATAGGGAGCCAACTTCATTCCTCAAGGCTCAAGGTGAGCAGAGCATCATGGCAGAAGGGTGTGGTGGAGGGAAGTGGTTCACATGATGATGAGAAAGCCGAGAGTGAGACTCCACTCACCAGATACAAAGTATATACCCACTAGAATGCCCTCAATGCCCCCTTCCTCCAGCCGCCCCTCCTTTCCTTCAGTGACCACTCAGTTAATCCCCTGATGGGGATGGATTCACTGGTTGGGTCAAGGCTCTCATAACCCAGTCATTTCACCTCTGAACTTCTTGTATTGTCTTACATGAGCTTTTGGGGGACACCTCACATCCAAACCATACCACCTCACTTCTTGAAGTTTATACAATGTAAAAACACTAGCAAAGGAGGCAACTGAGATTAGATGAAAGGACTCTCCCACACACCTTAATCTGCCATTTACCCTTTAGCTGCCCAAGTTATCCAAGAGCACCTCTGGGCAGTCAGTGCTATGGTTACTATGGGGGTTGAGTGTGTCCCCACAGGTTCATGTGCCAACAGCTTGGTCCTTGGTCTGGTGCTGTTGGGAGATGGTTGGACTTTTAAGATGTGAGGCCAAGTGGAAGGTAATCAGGTCACTGGGAACATCACCCTCTGAAGACATCAGTATAGTTCTTGCAGGGCCCCAATTCATTCTCTAGAGAGCAGATTGTTATAAAATATATGCCTCCCGATGATTTAACTTCTGTCCCCATCTGGTTCCTATTCCATTTCTCCATTATGTTTCACCCAGCCAAGGGGGCTCTTACCAGAGAACAAGCAGATGGAGCCACCTGCCCTTGGACTTTCAGCCTCTAAACCTGTGAGCTGGGAAAAAAAAAAAAAAAGAAAGAAAAGAAAAACCTCTTTTCTTTCTGAGTACTCAGCTTCAAGTATTTTGCTATAGCAACAAAAAATATACTAATGCATTTTCTGGGAGAGTGCCTGGGAGACTGGGAACAAAGACAAACAAGACCCAGGACTCATCACATCTTCAGAGCACACAGCCTCCTCTTTTCCCCCACTATTCACAGCTTCCATTATCTCTCTTCAGAAACTTACTATGTGCTAATAAAATGGTTTATATTTGTTATCATGCCTAAAACTTAATTTAAAACACTTTGATGTGGAGACTTTGAAATCCAGATAAGATACAATAACTATATTTTTCCCCCCTCTCTCCCACTAAGAACAACTAAAAACCATGGACACAGTATATATAAAATAATCATAAGAAGACTCTGAAAGATGTGAAGAAGAAGCAGGTTAGCCAGAGACATTAGTACTTGAAGAATGACAATAGAAGTTAATTAAATAAAATAACTCACTGAAAGGGCTTACTAGCAGAAGCAGATGATATAAGAATCATTGAACCTAAGGATGGTTCAACAGAAATTATATAATCTAAACAACAGAGAGAAAATAAACAAAAAAAAAAATTAACAGAGCTTCAGAAAACCGTGGTACAATCGCCAAAGATCTAATGTACGTGTTATTGAATTTT
>JAJEJO010004555.1:325045-418742 GCA_020662805.1 Glaucomys volans
AGGCCCTGGGGGAAGAAAATAGAGAGAAAGAAGCAAAGAAGTTTACTTCAAATAAAACAATATGGGTAAGCTGAAAATAAAAGAATGGGAAAGGAAAAGGACATGCCATGCAACATTCATCAAGAGAAAAGGGGATGGCCATAATAACACCAAGGTAAAGGAAACCAGAGAAAGAATATCACCAGGGTCAAAGAAGGTCACGGTCACTACTGAATGATAAAAGGGCCAATCCTCTCACCAGGATCTTACAAAGTGGGTGTTGTCTGTATCTTGTGCCTGTGGTTTTGAAGTTAGGGACTAGGAGGGCCAAGCAGGTATGACTGAGAGAGTCAACACAGTTTTTTGAGGTTCTGTACCTCTGCTGTGTTGTGGTAACATGAATCTCCACACGTGACAATGGCAGGTCGTTTTACACACATTCACAGATGAGGAACTGTAACCCCAGTGAAATCTGAAAAAGGGCTGGGGATCCTACCAATGCCAAGTTCCTGAACTTCACACTTCACTATAGTTTTGTAAGATTCCCCACTTGGGGAGCCAGGTGGAGATACCCAGGACTTCTCAGTACTACTGATCCACTTCCTGTGAGCGCACAACTATTTCAAAATAAAAGACTTTAAGCAAAGAGGGAAAAACAAAAGAAAAAATTGTACTCAAAGTCCCAATAGACAAAAAGGGACCCAACCTGAGTTTCTATGGTTGAATCAGGATACAGCTTAGAAGTCAGCCTCCCAGACCTTTGCTTCGCCCCCTAATGGTGGCTCAGGAGACTTGTGAGCATTAAAGTATTTGCAGAATCTAAGTTGATGATTCAGCCTTCTCATTTGCATACCCATAGTACCCTGCACATAGTAATCCTTTCAAGTTCTTTTTTTTTTTTAATGCTTTTTTCAACTCAACATTTTAACTGTGAGAAGTTTATTTACAGATTTCCTATACAAACAACTTTAGACAATAAATAGGTCTGGTGGGTGGGGCGTCTTAATGATAATGAGCCACCGTCACTGAACTAGGAATTGCAGTTACAGGCATAGAGCAGTAACAAGTTAAGAAACATACTCTGGTTTCTCTTCAAATCGCATAAATCTTTCGCCTTTTACTAAAGATTTCCGTGGAGAGAAACAGTTCTGAGTCTTTGACTAATTTTTTGAGGCCTTGCTTAGGTAAGGCTAATAAAACTTTACAAAATCAGACATTATCTTTCAAAATGCTATAGAAGTGGCCGTTTCAAGTTAAAGATGCGTGTTTTTTTTAATTGGATTTTTTTAATTATACATGACAGTAGAACCCATTTTGATATAATTATACAACAGGGAACATATTCTTTTTTTCACTACATAGATTCACACAATTCATATAATCTTACATATACACAGGGTAATACTGTCTGTCTCAGTCTACTGTTTTTCCTTCCCCCACCCCCTCCCATCCCATTTTCCTCTATACCAACCATACTTCCTCCATAAAGATAAATGTATTTAGAGTTAACAGGGGCAGGGGTTTTAATAATTTCCTATCAATTTTGCTGATAGTTGTCAGGCCTACTTTCTCTACTGATTGATGATAAAAATGGTACTGACCAAGATACTTTGAAGACTTTTCTCTCTTTTCCTATTTGTGATTGGGTTTTAGAACTAAAATTTTAAAACCCACACCCTTAGTGTGGTTCATGAAGGTGCTGAATTACAGCCATATCTGTTGCCTGATGCCAGAGAACTTCTACCCAGAAGGGACACTTCATAAAGGATATAATAGATTTCTACTGCTTGCCTCATAAATACTTAATGTCTACATGTATGATAAAATTCAATCTGGGATTTGCTTTCATAAAACCTGGTAGCAAAATTATAATGGAATAACCTTCATCCACCTCAAACTTTTCAGCAGCTCCTGTCATCCCTGAAAGTGGCTTCAGTGAGTTCTCCACTCAGACAACACCCTGCACATCTCCCACATGCCCCGTAAACTTGCACTTACCTTGCGGCTGCTTCTAATTTCCTTTAAACAGAGACTTATCAACTGTCATGTCATGATTTTAAGAGGTAATAACCTTTTTAACAATGCTGACAGGCACCATTTTTAGGGAAAGTATTGAGAAAAGAAAATGTTTCCCCCCCTCCCCATTTCCCCATACTGCCCCCCAAATTTCAGTTTTATGTCTCTGTTCAGCCTGTTTGGAATAATCCCTATCCCCTTCCCTCTAGATCCTATCTGTTAGAGTACTTATAGAGGATATGTGTGTGTAAGTTAACTTTAATCCACCTCCCTGAAGACAGTTTTTAACACTGAAAGTGCCCACCTGAGGAATCCATACTCCAAAAGGCATGAGTTAGCATTTGAAAGATCCAAATCAGAAATCCATATCCCAGACATGGCTGCTAGTCAAATAATTCCAATAACATAAATCCACATTTTACTAATGAAAAGAGTGGTTTCCAACATGCAGTGGGTTAAATCTTTTTTCTCTGGCTCCAGTATACTTATAAGAATGAACTGTAGGAATCTCCTAAGTCAGTGCTCAAAGCTTTAAGGAGACTCGTCCTAGTCTGACACACCTGGTAGTCTGTGTGGCTTCACTTAGGAAGACTAGACTAGAAGGGTGGCTGCTTCAGAGGTGGGTGCAGTGGCACACACCTGTAATCCCAGTGGCTTGGGAGGCTGAGGCAGGAGATCGTGAGTTCAAAGTCAGCCTTAGCAATAGCGAGGCCCTAAAGTAATTTAGTGAGACCCTGTCTCCAAATAACATATAAAAAAGGGCTGGGTTGTGGCTCAGTGGTAGAGCACTTGCCTAGCACCTGTGAGGCACTGGTTTCAATCCTCAGCACCACACAAAAATTTAAAAAATAAAGATATTGTGTCCATCTACAAGGCCCTGGGTTCAATCCCCAGCACCATAAAGGGGGTTGGCAGGGTACGGGGGTGCTGGGGATGTGGCTCAGTGGTTAAGTGCCTCTGGGTTCAATTCCCAGTACCAAAAGAAGTGGCTGCTTCAGAGGGCAGCATGGCATCTCAGCAGCCTCAGAGGAACCTCTCTGCAATGTTCATTGGAAGACCCAGAGACAATGGGGAGGCTCACAAGCTTCAGAGCCAGGTTCGAGGATGGGTTTGATAACTTCCTACTCATAAATGCTTTTACACATGGCAGAATTCAAATCCAGACTCTAACACACCAGTGGGTAGCAAGGTTGTGGGAGAGAGGACATGTAACTCCTATTCACCTCCTGCTGCCAGAAGTTGGCCAGAGGAAAACCAAAAATTCGACTTTTGAATAGCAATCAAAGAGGCTTGGGTCAGTTCACAGCACAATCCTTCTGCTCAAGGCTCAGCTCAGATCCACCTCTTCCAGGAAGCCTTCCCTAGTCATTCCAAGGTTAGAGACTTCTAGCAATTTCTGGCTACACCGACCAGGGACAATCATGCATTCAGAAACACTGCTAAATGTCATGCCAGAGCCAGTTTTCAGACAAGACACACAGGCAGGGCCAGTTGTCCTGGCTGCAAACACCCATACCTATTCAGATCCAGGGATGCTCCTGCCCCTGTCAAACACTTTGAAGCATCACCTGTGGGAGCTGCGTGCCACCTGGCATTCTCAAATGGAGTTTAAACTTCTCAAGGAGAGAAACCATGCCTCCCTCATCCCACAGCACCTGTCACCATCAGGACCACAGAGCCGGTAAAATGCACATAATTACTCATGAACTGACTGGAGCATGACTGAGAAATGTCTTGCCGTTCCTCAGGGAAGATCATCTTTCATCTCTGCATCCAGCTCCCTGACACACAGCAGGCTTTCTGTGGCATTTTCTGGGTTGAGCAAACATGCCTGTGTGCTTGGGTGCTTCTTAGGAAGGGACATTGCTCTCCTGGCAATGTCTGCTTTGCTTCATGTGTCTGAACTCTGTGAGTTGACAGGGGTCAGGCCTTCCCTCAGTTTCATTAAGCTGCATCCCCTCAAAGATGATTCCAGTGTTTCTGTCAGGCCTCTGCTTCCTTCCATTGGATGACAGCAGATTAACATGCTCGTTGGCTGTGTCTGAGTTTCATCCTGACCCTGTTGCAGAAAACTGGATTTTGTACAGCTGTGCCCTTTTGCAGAGTGGCTGCCCAGCAGGGGCAGATTCTTGTGTCCTGTCCCAACCTCAGTAGGCACAGAGAATGTGGGCTGAAGAGGCTCTAAACAGGAGGGGCAAAAATCCATGGAATAGTGATGGAAGGAAGGATCACAGGCACACATGGGAAAACTCCTGCGATACGTTATCAGTACCCAGCCTCCCATCTAGACTCAGCCCTGCTGGACTTCCATCCTGATACACGGAAGATTTAGAGGCATGTGGGGGGAAAAAGGGGGGAATGGTAGTGATTTCTTGGTGAGTACAGAAGTGTATCTTGTAGCTCTTTGACATTTTTTTAAAAAATACACAATGTAAATGCTAAACTCTGCTTATTAACTCTGAGCCACCAAGTACCCAGCTCTGCTCTCCTCTCTCTGTTCTGTCTACTACTTCATGTAAAATAGTATTTGTTTCATTGAAAAGGTCCTTGAAGAAGCCAGGGGGAAATAAGATGATATTTGAACCAAAGGTTTAGCCCTGCAAAACCAAAAGATCAAGATAGAGGGGATGGAGACAGCGAGACAGGGACACCAGACAGAGGGCCCCCCAAAGAGCTCACAGAAGAAATGAAACCCAAAACCCTTCCATGACTGTTCACTGCTCCCTAGATAAAGTCCAGACTCCACATATGGCACCCAATGCCCTTAAGACATGGCCCTAGCCTTTCTGGGGTCCGCCCCTCCTCACACTCAACCCTCCAGCCAAGTTGAATTGCTCTGCCTCACACCAGGTAGATTCCCAGGCAAGCTGCTCCTGCCACCCACCTTCCCCTGCCTCCAGCCCATGCCTCAGCCTCTGTCCTAGTGAGCCAGGCACAAACCTCCTCTGCTGCACAGGCCCCCATGGCCAGCTGAGTTGTTTACCCCACCATCTCATTATCACCTTCTCCCGACAACCAGAAGACAGAGACTGAGCCTGGAATACCCTGGCATCCCCAGCACATGGCCTGAGAAGGTGCTCAGTGAACCTTTGCCAAATGACTTAAGACAGCATTGTTGATTTTTCAAAATAATGAGAAAAAGAGGCATTTATAAATAAGCTAAACCTTACAATCTTTATGGGCAAAGCCTGAGTAGCTAAAAACTATGTCTTAAAAAAGTACCTCTTTTTGCGGGGTGGGGGTACCAAAAATTGAACTCAGGGGTACTCGACCACTGAGCCACATCCCCAGCCTTTTTTAATATTTTTTATATTTTATTTAGAGACAGGGCCTCACTAAGTTGCTTAGGTCCCTTTCTACCCTATGGTTTCTTCCTAGGCCTTCACACAGGCTCTGTAACGTCCTCTCTGATTTTACTTCTGAAAGAATGGCTTATTCACAGTTATACCCGGATCTCAGAAACCTGCTGCAGGAAAACGTGTTCTCAGGAAAGAAATGAAGAACTGATAACCTGTATCATTTGTAACGCAAAGGAGCATAACGCTCCTTCAGGTGGCATCCCCTTAAATGCTTCTCTGTAGAGCATGACCTTCTTGCCAGAGAGGGGGAGTCGGTGACTCCTAATGCTCAATCAAGGAAATAATTGCCCACTGAAGAAGGAAACGGCAGCCACAACATGTATTAAGCATCTACTCTGTACCAACCACTTGCATTCTGGGTGATGTACATCTAACATCTCTTTCCCTGTAACCCCCTACACCCATATTCCAGATAACATAACTGAGGCTCAGAAGAGGTAAATGGTTTTCCCAGATGCAGCAAAGTCAGATTTGAACTCAAGTCTACCCAACTCCAAACCTGAGTTTTTCCCATAAGGATGCCAAGTACCTTGAGTCAGAGATAAATATAGAAGGAAAAAATTGATGACAATGCAAGTCATCAGAGAGCTTCAACAGTACCGTTTGACATAGACCCTACGATCTACAAGCACATTTATAGCATCAAGCAAGACACAGGACACTGAGCCACTCCATCTCCTTGCCACCACTAGACAGAAGACTGGCAAGAAAAAAGAGGAAGGGGACTGCCACACACCATGACAGATAATGCTGAAGAGGCAAGGCACAGGCCACACGCAGGCCCCATGCACACAACCACTGCAGGAGGCCACGGGAGCCTGCGGGGTCCTGAGGCATGCACTCTCAGAGCCTGGAAGGGCAGATGAGATGAACAGACCGCAAGCCCACAGAGTCAGAGCAGCCTGACAGCCATACCTACGCAAGCTCCCCACCACGGCTGGTGTCAACCAGAGGCGGGCATGGCTGAAAGGCATCCTGACTTGGACTGTGATCCTCCAAACCCTACCATCATCAGCACATGAGGACTGTGGTCAGGCCCAGCTCCCTGTCCCTGTTCTAAATGCAGCTGCACCTGGCACCTCCATCTCCCTAACATGCCCCTCCCTTTTCCAATCATGGTGACCTGCCCCACCCACTGCTCCATGACAGCATCTCCTCTACTCAGGATCCAGACAAATCCTACACACTCTCTGGAGCTGGACAGAAGGTCAACCTCCTCCCTGCAGCAGCAGTATGTGAATGCTGATGCCCACATGGTCTCTCGCACTGTTATGCGAACACTGTCCACCTTGCATTTTTCTACATGTCTGTCAGTCTGTCTGTCTGCAGTTGGGACAGATGCATTTCACTTCAATGCAGTCGCTCTCTCCTACAGTTAACTTTATTAAAATACTCATCTACTCTGTCCCAGGCATAGAAACACAGAAATGATTAAATCCCAGACCTGCCTGTGAGACTTCCAGTCAAGTGGGAATGGCTAATACAAAATGAAATTGTACCAGCCACCCTATAATAATAGGGCATGTGACACAATCCAAAGCATTATTATCACATCAGCCTGTTTATTTCCTTCTGCTATGATTTGGATAGAGCTGAACGTGTCCCCCAAGGCTTCATGTGTTGAAATTTAATTCCCACTGTGAGGTATTAAGAGAGTGAAAACTTAATCCAACCATGGTGTTTAGAGGGAACCTTAGGAAAAAGGGTCAGATAAAATCATTAGAGTGGAGCATCCATGATTGAATTCATAAGAAGAGAGACCACACAGACACATGAGCTCTCACTGTCCCTTGCCATGTGATGCCCTGTGCCACCTTGAAACTCACTCTGACAGCAAGAAGGCTGTCCCAGTGGGCACCCAGAAAGTACTGACTGTCCCAATGGGGGTCTCAGGTGTTGAGGTTCAGGCCCCTCCACCTTACATCTCCAGAACTGTGAGCCAAAGTAAACCTCTTTTCTTTATAATAGCCTACCTCAGGTATTTTGCTATGGTAATGAAAATGGATTAAAACACCTTCATACCATTCAGCTCAATCTGTGACTACTTTGTAATGGTACCAGGGGCATTTTACCACTGAGTTATATCCCCAGGCCTGTTTCTTTTTGTTTTAATTTTGAGACAGGGTCTCATTGTGTTGCCCAGATGGGCCTCAAATTTGAGATCCTCCTGCCTCAGTCTCCTGAGCTGCTGGGATGACAGACAAGCACCACCTTGCCTGACCTAATTTTTTCCATTTATTTATCGTTAGTCTGTCCCCAGTAGGAGATACTTGCATGGAACCTTGTCTCTCTAATTCTCCACTGTTCCCAATATGAACTAGACACAGAAACACATTCATTAAAAGCTGTAGTTGTGGAAGGAAGTACTAAGAGAGGTAGGAAATCACTGGGGACTAAGCACACCTCTGAGGTTCAGGCAACACATCCATGACAGGCAAACACAGGTGAGATCTGAAGTGTAAGGGCCAGAAGGGGAAGAAGGGAGGCACATCCAGACGAGGAAACAGGGTGAACAAAGGTGAGAACAGCAAATCAACATGACCAAGGGAATGGGGGTAAACCCCTGAACTAGTAGACAGAAGAGCTGTTCTCAAGAGTGGGTGATTTTACCCCTGGGAGGCTTTGGCAATGCCTGGAGACATTCTTGATCAAGACATGGGAAACACAATGTGGTTGACATTTACCAGAAGAGTCCAGGGATGTCACGCATCATACAAGCTATAGAGCAGCTCCCAAAACAAAGACTCTTCTGGTCCCACATGTGAGTGGTGCTGAGAGTTAGCCACCAGCTGTAGACTCACATGCAAGGAACGGGCTGGCTGGAGAACACAAGCTTTCTTATGAAGTTCACGATTTCTATTCTGTTCACACTTAACATTTTCCTTTGATTAGAATTCAGACGAAAGGAGCATTTGTTTGCCACCTGCTAAAGCTTCCAAGAAGGGAAATAGTCAGAAGGGAACGTCTAGAACCTAAGGGCATGGTATCAGTTTCCTTCATTTGTTGGATATCCACCAGGACTTGTCATTTTCTCTCTAAATTCTAGGACTCCAACCCACTCACCCACATGCAAGGTAATGAGATGTAGACAGATGAGAAAACAGGTGCTCAGTAGCCCTGGGCAGATGGATAAATTGTCACATGGATGGAGGGATAGACAAAGATTAGTTGGGATGGCAAACGACTTAGTCCTTGGGGCTTCATACACATGTATCTGTGCCTTGTGTCCTTTTTCCATGAAGGCAGGCTGGGCCTGACTGTCAACACCCCTGGCCTATTATGAGGGCCACCGTGGAGAATGTCTGGCAGAGATCAACTCCCCAGAACACTAGAGCCTTAGCTGAGAGTCAAGCAGCTGGACTGATGGAGTAGGTGGGAGCCAGGAAGTCAGGGAACACAAAGCCCCTTTGTCTAGAAATAGCAGCACACCCCTGGGCTGAGCCTGCCCTTGACAATTGAAATCTGCCTTAGCTCAAAAACTTGTCAGGGCCTGACCCTGTGTTCACTTTCTCATTTTACCTCACAATAGCTTCTCTTCAGCTAAAAGTTTCTTGCTCTAAAATAGGTTTGCTTATTTTGGCCCCTGGCAAAAAAAAAAAAAAAAATTTTCTATGTTATGCGGTATTATCTGAAATGCCAGAATTGTGACTACACAGGAAAAAAAATCACTGTTTTTTGTTGTTGTTGTTGTCATAAGAGATCTCTTTATTTCTAAAGAGATTCATAAGGGTCATTTCCTGTTACATCTCAAATTCCACTTTGATAGACACTTCCCAAGTTTCCTCATCTCTGAAATGGGCACAAACTTACCCACCTCACACTCTTCCTATGAACCTAGAGAGGGCTATGTGAGTAAGAAACATCTAGAAATGGATGCCATGATTGCAAATTCAATTTACATCCAATTTTGCATGGAAATATCCCAGGGTTAGAGCAACAAAAGCCAGAAAGAGCACCCCATGCAATTCAGGGCACTCTTCCTGATACCAGAAAAACATGAGCCTTATATCAAACATACTACCTCTGTATACAGCCAGAGCTGGAAAGAGGGACAGACCACCCCCGCAAACCAAAATGGAAATTGAAGCAAACTTGTTACAGCTCGGCAAGATCTGCAACTGTCGAGGGAGAAAAACAGCAGTTCATGCAGTACCCAATTGGAAATGAATTCTCTTCCAAAAGCTCATTGGTAAGTAGGATGCTCAGAACTTTAAGCATTATTTTTGGTCTCAAGCCAGCCTACAAAAGATGATTGAACCTGTATCTGGTATACCATACACTTGGAGTAGAAGTGGTAAAAAGCAGTGCTTTTATATCATTTTAAAAACATATTGAACCAGGCGCAGTGGTGCACACCTGTAATCTCAGTGGCTTGGTGGGAGGATCAAGAGTTCAAAGCCAGCCTCAGCAACTTAGAGGGGCCCTAAGCAACTCACTGAGACTCTGTTTCTAAATAAAATACAAAAAAGGGCTGGAGATGTGGCTCAGTGGTTAAGTGCACCTGGGTTCAATCCTCAGTATCAAAAGAAAAGAAAAAAGAAAACATTGAGACAAGTACATAGCTTATAATTTGCTTTGACCTTTGACCTGAACCACAAACTGTGAGCTGGGCCATGGACTTCTTAACGTCCAATTCCAGGAAAAGAGGTGCTGGTGGGAAGACAAGATGTCTAGCATCTGTCCACTGGAAGGGGAGGGTCTGATGCTCACCTATAACATTCTCTAGCATTGAAGTGCTACCTGTCACATCAAAAGGGTACAAGGTCTGAAAGAATAGTGGCCACCCTGCCTGCTGCAAAATGAACTGCAGCTAAAGACAAATGAGCCATTCCTCCACCAGGGCAGTGCAGGAAGAAAAGGGGTGGCAATTCCCAGCATGCTCCACGGCAGCAGGCATGGCAGGGTCACTGAGAGGCTAAAGGACATTCCTCCAGTTGCCAAGGGCAGGCGGAGGAAGTGTCCAGGGCCATGTCTGATTCCAACAGAAATGGCTAGGTCAAGATGGGACTTCCTGAGCTTGACCCAAGTGAAAACTGTACCAACCGATAAGGTTACATGACCAGATTTCTGGTATCTTAAGAAGAAGCAGAGAACAAGAAAATAGAGACCCTAGGAAATGCCTTATCCAGCATGGTGCTCTCTTATTTTTTCTCCACGAAGGCATTTCATTCACTATTATAGCTAAATATTGTACTCTACCTGGTCAACTCCAAATATAAAAGTGATACAAAACACTAAACTCAGGTTTGAAAATTGAGAAAGTTCATCATTGATCCACTTTGTACCTTCTTTAGTCCTCCAAATAAAGCGTCAGTCTCCAGCTCAAATTCCTGGTTCAGTTCCTCTTCATGCTCTGACAAGAAAAACAGTCTCCATTAGTCACAAGTCTAAACAAACGGGTTGGCTACACAGCAAAGGCACCAAAAGAAATTGGAAGATGTCCTGCAAAACCAGCCGGGGGGACACAAACATGTCGCACTTCTTGACCTACTTTTTGCTTTTCTGTGACCTAAGTTCCTGGAAATACAGGGTGGGGCTAGTGGAAATGTCCTTTTCAACTTGCAATAAGGGTCACAGAAAGAGAGGGAGAAAAGTATCCAACACAGGGAAACTGGGAGAGGCTGGTGCAAATTCCCCACTTATACAGGTTATTCATTTTTTTATATGGACCGTGCCACCAAATGATGGTGATCATGACTATTGTATGACAGAATGCTAACAAGATAGAATAAAATGGAATGGAATCAGAGTAATAAATGTGTTCATAAGTCAATGATACAATTGTTTTAAAAAAAATAACAAAATCCTCAAATACTTCTTGAGGGTGTGCAATAGCCAGACCTCGGGTGAGATACCAGGGATGAAAAAGAATCAGACTGGCAAGGCTTTGGGCCTCTGGGGACTTCCTGCACACTGGCGAAGATACAAAATCAAAATGTGAAACTGCCCTAGTGTTGACTGGTGTCCTGCTAGGGGATAGGAGGGCTCACCTGAGGCCTGTGTGAGGTCCAGAAGACAGGTGGGTGGATGAGGGTGGAGCTCAAAGAGCGTCCTAAAGTGAAGATAAAGTAGGAGTAGGATGTAGGAGTCCTCAGTACAAGGGTAGGGACAAAGTCACCAGAAAGGCAGGGATTCATTAAAGAGGGACAAGGAACACATAGACAAGAAAAGGAAGGAAAAAGAAAACTCTATGCCTATCAAATTTTTAAAAATTGCAAAAACCACCAGAAACCGAGAAGGAGCTACCCAGAAGGAAAACCAAGGGAGAGTGGGGTCACTAACATGATCATGAAATGATGCTGCTTTCAGAGCAGGATGGAGGGGCAGATTCACTCGAAGATGGAAGCAGTGGCCCAGCCCCAAAACCCAGGCAACACTGCTCCAAAGAACAAGAGGAAAGCAAAGTGTTGCACACTGGCCCAGGGAACTGTGTGACAGCTCCAGGAGCCCATTTATGCGTACCCACATGCACCAGGAGTGTCATGGAGGGTGTGATGGCAACGGGTGTGCAATTGTCATCGGGTACCCATCTTTTCTGATACAGCTGCACACAAGGCCACTTTGTGTGTCTTGCCATGTGCATGGGCTCAAATCCAAGGAAACAGTCCATGGGCAAATGACAAGTGACTGCAATCCAACAAAGAAGTAACAGAAAGCTCAGAAGTCATTCTAGAGAGAGGGAAACCTCTCTACTTATTCCCTCTTTCGTTTCAGCCTCAAGTTTACACAAAATGCAAACTCCAAAAACATCAAAATTAGGCACAAGCGAAACAAAGCAAAAACTTGAGTTATTTTGTTCTCCTCTTTTTTAAAAAAGAATACATTTATCAACAGTCCTGGACATGGTATTCCCAGACTTCCTGAAATTGTGATATATCTCCCTCTAGTGGGAAAAATTTGCTTGCCACCCCCTACAGGCTCCAAGAAAGGAAATATCCAGCCAGAAGTATTCAGAACCTAAAAACACAGTATTCATTTCCTTCATCTACTGGGAAAAAAGTCTCCTATGGAAACAGGAAAATCAGGATAAAATCCTGCCCAGCACAGTCTGACAGAAATGCAATATGAGCCACATTTATAGTTTCTTAGAGCAACAAAGAAAGAAAAAAATAGATGAAATTAATTTTATTATATTCTTTTAAAACAAAATTGCCAAAATATTATTTCAACATATAATCACTATTAAACAGTTATTAATAAATTATTTTACATTCCCTTTTTCTAATTCTTTGTAATCCAATGTACACATTGTCCTTTCAGTACATCTCAATTCTGAAGAGTTTTAAGGGCTTATTGCTCCTCTGTGGCTAGGGGTTACCATATTGGACAGCATAATTCTTGACCAAAAATTCTCCCCCAGTTTTGGAGAATTTCTACAAATCTTCCTTGTCTGATTTCTTGACACAAACAAATGCTATATATAAGATATCGATCTTAAATTCCAACTCGGATCTACTCATGACTCCTTTGGAAATCATTATCTTCAGTTAGGTGAAAATTCCCCCCTGCAGGATGCATTTGATTGATACAAGTGAGCAGAAGCTGAGAACCTGCAGCGACCGATCTTTCCATGAAGAATGACAGCACTCAGACCCTCAGTGATGACTCCTTCCCAGGTCGGGAGCCAGCCTGGAGTCCTCTCCATACCACACAGGACAGATCAGCAGCAGAACCAGCTCTTTCCTCTAGTGCCCTGGTTCCATTTCCCAAAATTCAGCACTCCACAAAACTGCCTGAGAGCATAGAAAGGCAGCAATTCCCACTGATGAGCCTTGATTACTATGTCTGTTGTGGATTCTCCCCTCCCCAACAAAAGGATACATCAAACCCCCATCCTACCTACTGAGCCAGAGGATTTGCATTTTAATCTCTGCCAATGAGCAGTGATGGTAAACCACTTACTTAAACCCTCTAATTTACCCTCAAGATTTTGATGGGAAATTAGTTCTGGGGTGGGGGTGATTAGTGGGCAATAATCAGGTAGAAGGGAAAATTCATATTCTCTCTCTCTCTCTCTCTCATCTGATACAAGCCACTATCATCCACTATCATGGAGGTGCACACCCACTGATGGTGCTCTTGTCCTGCTGTTTCTATACATTTGAAAACTTCCAATCAGCTCCTATTGATTCTTTATTTCCCTAGGAAGCCAGTGGATACAGCCAACTGCGGCAATAAATGAAAATGGGGAAGGGGAGCAGAAAAGACAGGCCCCTAATGATAAGAAAATGTAATGGCAAACAACTCTCAAATATTCATAGGTAAATTATCCTACAGAAGAGTGGTGATAAAGTGCTGGTTTTTCCATGACATTTGAGGCTTGGAGTTCCTTTTCCTCTATCTCAATTCTCACTTAGGGAAGGAAAATGTTATTTAGAAATAACCTAAGCAAAAGCAAATCAAATATGTAAATAGGATGCAAACCCATAAACTGCATAAATGGCTTGCAAACCAAAAAGAGCTGCTCACATAAGAAATCTGAGATCTCTTAGGGCTGATCACCAAGTGTACAATTTCTATAGAATCCTTACCATTCCTGGGAAAAGCAGATCAAATTCCAAATGGAAATGGAAGTTCTCAAGCTTCCATGAGGAGCCATGAGGTCTGTGCCTGCTCCATGGCTGGGGTGCACCGTGGATCACTGGTGGACAGCAGGGGGAGAAGGCAGAGGAGGAGTGGAATAGCAAACACTAGGGTCAAGTGCCCTCAGACCTAGGCCATGTCCCAAGGCCCTTATTAAAGATTTATTTAAAATGTCAGTGATAGGGGACAGACAGACATTGAGTGGTGGGAACACAAGGTTAAGGGAATAATTCTGTAAAATGGGCCCACTGTGCTGGCTCCCACAAGCTTTCTCTTTTTTTTTTTTTTTTTTTTCCTGTGGTGCTGGGATTGAACCCAGGGCCTCGTGCTTGTAAGAGCAAGCACTCTAACAACTGAGCTATATCCCCAGCCCTAAGTTTTCTCTTTTAAAAAAAAAGCAATTTACCTGCAGCCCTGCCTGACTTAAGTCCACAGGACACTTTACATTCCTAAAGAAACTACCTGTTATCTGCAGGAGAAATGAAGGCCTGAAACACCGATAAGAAGAACACAAGTTACCCTGAAGCAGGGGATTTCTGTAACCCTTACACAGCTCAAATCCCAGAACTCAGGGAGATAAGGATAATTCCCCCTAACCATAAAAGCTGTAAGAGCAGGTTCCAGTTAGAACAGGTCAACATGGGCCAAAGTGACCTAGAATTGTCATGGCAGTGGGGACTTGAAAGTCTGATGTCATGCTGCTATCAGTCAAAAGTCAAGAGGTGGACCTGGTTGAGACTCTCTGAAAACTTCCCTGGGACCCCCAATGAAACTGGAGGATGGGAGGCACATGCCATCCCTCTCCTCTCTGAGAGGACCCACTCTCTCCCTTGAGAGGGTCCCCTTTCCCTTTTCCTATTCCTTCTAACAAACTCAATCCTGTAACTCTGAGCAACACATCTCTAATCTTTCTGGCCTGATCCCAAGAACTGGGACTTGGAAGAGTCTTTGTGCTGTCTTAGTTTCACAGAAGGCCCTAGCCCTATAATGTCAGGAAGTAGAATCTCTGGAAGCCCACACACCCCTACATAAGGTAGGACAAACATCTTTCCTTTGCCTTTTCTTAGACTGATTTGTGGCTGAAATCCCTATAATAAAAGACTAATAAAGAAAGCATACAAATTTATTTCTGTAAGTTTCACATGACAAAAGAATCTCTAAGATGTCCTTAATCTAATTACAAAGAGCCACAGGATAGAGGGGAAGAATGGGAGGAGGTTAATCAATAACAAACTGCAGGCCAAAAATAATGAAAGCTACTCTTCAATGAGTTGAAATCTTAAATCCCACCACAGAGGATCATCAGGACCCATTTACATATAAACTTTCCCAATGTTAACTGGACAAAGGCAGAAGATTGCCCTTCTGTCCCCCTCACCCTGCTTTGCAGAATCACACCCCTGTAATCAATAACCAAGGTAAGTTCAGTGTAAACATCTGTGCTTTCCTTCTCCAAAGGAATAAAAATTCTCTCAGTTCTAGGTCCTGCAGACATTTCTCCAACCCCTTCCTTGTTCTGCTACCAGAAATTGCAGGAACTTGTTCCAGGACCTGGTCTTTCTCCTGACTACCATCTGAAACAGCTCAATAAACCCTTGGGTTTCAGAGATTCCCTCAAAGTTTTGGTGTAATACATGACATAAGGTAACAAAGATCCAAAACAATGGTTTCCCTTGCTTGTTTTGATTCCAGGTTTTGGCAAAAGTGGACCGTTGTGGAGAAATGTAACAGGGCAACCAGTACGATCTCATAAAAACTGCAGGAACTTAGCTACACCTGGGGTTTTTTGTTTGTTTTGTTTTGTTTTATTTTGTTTTGTTTTCATATTCTCCTGTGTCTCTGTATCTCAGAGAACAGGATGCTCCTCTCCTCCGGATAGAGCAAGGGCAACTCTCAGATGGGGTCTTATCACCTGCTTCAGGGGAAGGTCAGAAAGCTTCCTAGCTTTTATGATACGCCTCAAGGGAGAATGTCAGAGAGCAGGTGAGACTGACTCTCCTGCTGCTTGGCATTTCTCAAATACCATTGTGCCAAACTTTGGGGTATCATTTCTGAACCCCATCACCTACCATAAGGACCAGTATAAACAAGGAGGAAAACACCAGAAAAGGGCTGGAATCCCAGCAGGAAGATAGTGACTCACTAGTTTCCCAAGGCCTTGGCCACAGGTAACAGGAGAGACAGAGGTCAGGTACAAAGTAAAGTGTCACCAAACAGGATGTTGAAACCTGGGCTGCTTCAGCACTCCATCTAATGCTGCAACACAGGCTGTCCCGTCCTTGGCCATGCAGGGCCATGGACTTGGGTCCTTCCACAGAGCCTCGTAACTGAGGGGCCCCTGGTGGCCCCAGCCTTGGTCATCCAGCACCTCTGGTTCCCAGGGCAAGGCCACCTATTTGAGAATAGGACCAACTGCCTTTATTTTCCCACCCTGTTCTGGGGTTTCCCCACCCTGTTCTGGGGTTTTCCCCACCCTCTTCTGGGGTTTCCAGAATCACCAACCATCTTGCAACCAAACTTCTCTAATCACAAGAGGAAGTGGGAAAATTGTCCTAACAAAGCCCATACCCTCCAAGAGGTTCATGTTGAACAAACTATGCGAAAGAAAGAACTAATTCATAAATGAGCTGCTCTGTCCTTTTCTCATCAACTGAAATGAGGAAGAGTGAAGCCCACCAGTGTGTACAGGAAAATATCAAAGGCACAAAGTGAACATGTTCAACTCTCATTATACCCCACTTGGAGACCCCTGCCATATAAAAACAAAGAAACTGGGGGATGCAAGTCAAATAAATCCTTTACACAAAAATCTTTAGTAGGGCTCCCTGGCATTAGAGAGTTTATTTAAAGAAACATTAACCTCAGATCACTAAAGATTCAACAAATGATAATAAATCTCCTGTGAAGTGAAAACACAAATCAGTGGAAAGCATAAAACCATTTATAAAAATATTGTTAGCCTGCAACTTTTCTGGAAGATAACTACTGCATAGAAGAAGGTGTGCCTGGCTCGGTGAGGTCAGGAGGACCTTGGGTGGCTATTATTCATTCGAAAATAATCTACAGAAACAGAACACAGAAAAATGATAGAATTTATAAATAAATCCAATAACTTGTTTTTTGAGAAAGAGAATAAACCTACTAGACAAATCTTAAGACAAGGTGAAATGAGACTCATGCATTATCCAAAACATTATGAGAACATGATATACAACTGTGTGTTGGTACATTCGAAAATCTCTGTGATAGGGAAAAATACAAATTGCTCCAACTGACTTAAAAAGAAGAAAATCTAAATATACCAATAACTGTGAAGGAGATGGGAAAGTTTTCAATGAATCTACTCCCAAACAGACTTCATGCCTTGACAAAATTACAAGTGAATGATACTAAGCTTTGAGGACACAGACATATCACATACTTGCTTCACTGTATTATTTTTTAAACTTTAAAAAGTAATCTTCCCCACTTGTTTTATAAAGCTAGCAGCTAGGCAGAATGCCAAGATTGAAATATGAGGATAAAATTACAAGCCAACCAATCTCACTTTGAAATTAGTATTTTTTTACAACTTGGGGGAAAAGTCATATATTTTAAAAAACCATGGTCATGGCAAGCTTGATGTAGGAGTCTCTGGAGTCTGCTACTGAGAAGCTGAGTACTCTTAAATATCATACGAATGGAGCAAAGGAGGAAAACCAGGGAGTTTTCTGAATTGGGGCTTTCAAGATGGAAAAGTTGCCAATTTTTAAAGGGAGCTAGAAGGAATCCTTAACATGATTCGTTAAAAATAAATAAGTGCCAGGCGTGGTGGCGCACGCCTGTAATCCAAGCGACTTGGGAGGCTGAGTCAGGAGGATCGCGAGTTCAAAGCCAGCCTCAGCAACTTAGCGAGGCCCTAAGCAACTCAGTGAGACCCTGTCTCTAAATAAAATACAAAGTAGGGCTGGGGATGTGGCTCAGTGGCTGAGTGTCCCTGAGTTCAATCCCTGGTTCAGAAAAAAAAAAAAAAAAAGGTAAATAAGTAAACTTTGGACTGTGCAGAGGGGAGTGAGGCGGGGTGGGGCAGTGGGGATGGGAAGGAGGGTAGAATGAGACAGCCATTATGACCCTGTATACATGTATGATTACACTACTAGTGTGACTCTGCACCATGTACACCCAGAGGAATGAGAACTTATGCTCCATTTGTGTACAATGTGTCAAAATGCATTCTACTGTCACATAGAACCAATTAGAACAACAACAACAAAAGAATAATAAGTAAAACTTGCACAATCTCTCACTAATGGTGAAAAACAATGAGGATTTCCATTTAGGTCAGAATTAAAGCAGAATAACCACCAACTATTATACTGTCCTAGAAGACCTAGCAAAGCAAAAGCAGATGAAGCAAAGTCATTATTTGTGGATGATGTTACCTAAATAGAAGAACCATGAAAAACAAGTGATAGGTAATGGAACAGAAGAGAAACTGTTGAAATACAAAAGAAATAAATAAATACCCTTACCATAGACCAGAAATAATCAGATGGAAAACATCCCAATCATAAAAGGAGAAAACAGACTCAGAAATAATCTTAAGAATTTTAGCAGGATCTATTTTGAAAAAGACCATGACCCTTCATTAAGGGAAATAACAAAATTTTAAAGAAAGAAAGGGGAAAGCACAGTATTCTTGGAAGAAAAGACACAGTGTTGTAAAAATATTAACCATTACAAATTACTTTCTAGTTATTGTGATTCTTTATTAAAACCCTACTGAGATTTTTTTGAAACTTGGCAATTTCAAATATATGTCTGGAAAAATAAACTAGTAAGAATAGCCAAGAAACATCTAGAAATAGAGAAAATGAGTAGTATCTTACTCCAGAAGCTTAAATATTTGACAAAGCAAAAATAATTAAAATAGTGCAGTATTAATATAAGAGTTGATTGAGAAACGAATGAAACTGAAGAGACAGCCCCCAGTCTGGCATTTAAAAATGTAAGACATGATCAAGATTGTACAATAATCCAATGGAGACTTAATAAACAATGTGTAGTTAGCTATTTGTGAAAAAAATAATTTAACTCTTCATCTCACATCACATGCCAAATGCATTTGTAATGGGTTCAAAGCATAAAGACTCAAGGGTTAAGAGGCACAGGGTCCCAGAAGGCAAGCTGGGTCTAGGAAGAACATGGAAAGTGTTTGTGCCCTTTCACTCTAGGACGCCTCTTCTGGAAAACCTTCTGAGAACAGCAATCAGAGACAACAGAAATATACATCCCTTCCTTACAACATAAAAGGGGTAAGCATACAACTTGCAAAGTTGGAATAAAAAGGAAGAGAGTCAACCCAGAGAAACAGGAAGGAAGGAAATAATAAGACATGGGCAGAAATCAATGAATTGCAGGACAAAAAAAACAAGGGAGAACTGTAACCTGTCAAAAGCTGAAAAGATTAATGCAATTTCTGGCATAGTTAATCAGAGAAAGAAAAAAATATATAAGGGAGGAAGAAGGAGAAAGAACAAGAGAGGAACTAAAGGAAAAAGAAAAAATAAAATATATTAATAAGGCAGGGGAGCCCAGCTCCAGGGAGATCAAAGCAATGAAAGTGAAAAATGCAATACACACATGCATAATAAAAAAGAAAGGACTATTAATGAAATCACCAAAAAAATTAATAAGAATATTATGAACTACATACTAATCAAATTTAAAAGCTGCATAAAACAGACTCCTAGAAAGCTATAAACTGTCAAAATGGGAACAAGAAGAAATAAAATATTTAAATAGAAACCAACAGGTAGTCGATTGAACTAGTCATGAAAGGAGTGCCTCGCAAATGCGTTAACAGGTGTCCTCCTATTATCAGTTGTTTTCACTGATAAGAATTCAGTTGTTTGCACATCCAGTTTTGCATTAAACTGATACAGGCACAAAAATAGATGGTCCTCTTTTAGGCACAGGCATTAATTCTTTCAAGGCTTATTATGTAAGCCCTAAGGCTTGGCAGGAGACACTGTAAGGTGCATGGTACAATGCAACTTCCCTCATGTTCTAGGTAAGCAGAGAGACAAGTGTTTCCATTTACCCTAAAACATAAGGTACAAACTTAATGCAGTAACTGTGGATTAACGGCAATACTACAGAGCACCCTGGGCAAGGCCACCCAGCACAGCAGATCTCCATCACCCTCCCCAAAAGTTCCGTATGACTTAGAGATGCTCTGAATTTGGTAGAATGAGAGAGAATAGGGGGATTCTGTTCAATCCCTGCTGTGAATTTCTCAAGCGATTCCATTTGACGGAGACTGTTAAAATCAGTCTGCTGTTCCTCATGGCTGGCCAACTCTGCAACTATTGTTGGAGGAGTGGACAAGATGCCTGCTCCATGCCCAGAAAAGAGCAGCCATGCAGATGCCCACCAGAGGCATTTTACTTAACAACTACATTGTGAGCCTCTAGTTTATTCTAGGCACTATGTTTGCTCCAGATAGAAATGCTCCAGAAAAGTTCACAAAAGAGACAATTTTCTCAGGGACCTAACTCTACAGTGTAGGTAAGTGGCACTTTGTCTTGAGCTAGAAAGTGAGATGTGGAACCAAGAAGGCTTGGCATGGCACCAGTAAAGCACACTTCATCAAGGCAAGGAGATCCAGCTTCCATGAACTGACCTGGCCAAAGGAGTAGAGGAAGGTATTTCCTGATCAAGTTCTGAGAAACACTTTGGCAATGATAATCAGAGGAAAAGGATAGGGACAAAGGCAGCTTTGGGCTGCAGAGTGTTCAGTAGTCAACCAAGGAGCATTCAGTTTCAGAGCCTTCTGAGGCAGAGAAGGTTTTATACCAACCACAGAGGAAGCCCCAACCCCAACCTAGTAGCTACCACTGCCTAGGAAGGAATAAAATCACTTGCTCCACTGGAATAAAAGTTTTCAATTTGAAGTTTAACAGTAGAACAGACAAAAGAACTTCCCCTTTAAAACAAGCTGACTTAGGAAAACGTCAATTAATAAGAGTGGTAGAATAGAAAATGGATCAAGTCTAGAGTTGAAAAGACCTGGTTTTAACCTCAGGTCCATTAGAGTATAGGGATAGCAAGGTTGCAGGATGTAAGGCTAATATACATAATATACAACTATGTGTATGCCAACAATAAATAAACAGAACTTAAAATTAAAACAAAATACCATCACTCCAAAAAAGAAAACACTTTGATATACATCTAACCAAATATGTACACAATCTACACAATGAAAACTACAAAATCCTCATGAAAAAAAAATCAAAGAACTAGACAAATGGAGAGACTGTTCATGCTTCCTTAAACACTCAATATTGAAGAAGTTCTCCCATTTTAATCTACAGATTCAATGCAGTCCCAGTCAAAATCCCATCAATTATTTTGTGGACATGGACAAAGTGATTGTCAAGTTTATATAGAGAGGCAAAGACTCCAATTAGCTAACATGATATTGAAGAAAAAAGTCAGAAGACTGACACTGTCTGCCTTCAAGACTTATTATAAAGGTACAGTAATCAAGACAGTGTGGTATTGGTCAAAGAACAGATAAATAAGTCACTGGAGCAGAAGAGAGAGCCCAGAAATAGACCCACATAAATATACTCAGCAGATACAGAGAAAGATCAAAGGCAATAGAATGGAAAAAAAGATAGTCCTTTCGACAAATGGTGCTGGAACAACTAGACATCCACATGCAAAAAAAAAAGAAAGAATCTTTCACAAGAATTAATCAAAATGGAATATAGATCTAAATGTAAAAGTATAAACTTCTAGAAGATAACACAGGAGAAAATCTAGATGACATTAGGTGTGGTAATGACTTTTTTGGCATGATTTATGAGAGAAGGAATTGATGAGCCAGACTTCATTTAAAATAAAAAGTGCTTGAAAAGAACACTGTCAAGAAAATGAAAAGACAAGCCACAGAATAGGAAAAAAATATATATTTGCAAAAGGTATATCTGATAAGTTTGGGACTATTACCCAAAATATACAAAGGTTTTATATACTCAACTTTTTTATGACTCTTTAAGCTCAACAGTAACAAAATGAACCGCCCAATTTAAAAATGAGCCAAGGAACTAAACAGACACCCAGCTGAAGAAGATATACAAATAAGCACATGAAAAGATGCTCCACGTCTTGTGTCATCAAAGAAAACAACAGGACACCACTACATGCCTATCAGAACAGCCAACAACCACAACTCTGACAACATCAATTGCTAGCAAGGATGTGGAGTAACAGGGATTGCTACTCATTGCTGGTGGGAATACAAAATGGTACAGCCACCTTGTTCAACAAATTGGCAGTTTCTTACAAAAATAAACATAGTCTTAATCATATGATCCAGCAATTACACTCTTATCATTTACCCAAATGAGTTGAAAACTTATATCTACACAAAAACCCATTCAAAGGTGTTTATAGGTTTATTTCTAATTGACTTAGAAGTAAAACTGGGATGTCCTTCTATAAGGATTGAGTAAACTGTGGTACATTCAGACAATGGAATATTATTCAGCACTAAAACAAACTGAGCTGTCTAGCCATGAAGAGACACTAAAGAGTCTTAAATGCTTCTTACTAAGTGAAAGAAGACTTACTGAAGAGGCTAGATACTGTATGATTCCCAGCTACATGACATTCTAGAAAAGGCAAACTATGGAGACAGTAAAAAGATCAGTGGTCACCAGGGGTCGGGAGGAAGGGATGAGTAGGCAGAACACAGAGGATTTTTAGGGGAATGAAACTACTCTGTATGATATTATAAAGTGGATACTGTCATCAAGCATTTCTTAAAACCCACAGAATGTACATCACCAAGAATGGACGCTTCTGTAAGCTGTGGTCTTTGAGTGATTATAACGGGTCGATGCAGGTGCATCGACCCCCTCCCCTTCCCTTCCATCCTTCTGACTGGGCAAAAGACCAAGACGGCCGCTGGAGCAGTCATGGTATTTCAGACGGAGTCACGTGCTAAGGACCTCAGAGGAACATGGCAGGTGGAACCAGAATGTCTCATGCCATCTAGACGCCATACCAAGTGTGGACCACATTATCTGGGATGCCATTTCTGCTGCCAAACCTGTCTTCTAAGTAATGTGCCATCCCATCTTTGGCTGTGCCAAAGATTAACTCAGACGAGGAATACAATAGCCAGCATGGTGTCTGACACAGCAGATTGCTTTCCTCCACATGGGCTGAGAGCCCAGAGGCTCCAGCAGGAAACACAACCAAAATCAATCCCCATCTACTTTAAATGTTCAGCCTCTGCCACCAAGCCCATGACTTTAAATGGGATATGGGTAGAATGGAGAGAAAGCTTAATGCAGGTGATCCGTATCCAAACCAATCCTGGTGACCCGTAGGGTGGTCTGCACACATCAGGCAAGGCGCGCTCAGTGGTGCTTCCCAAAATCTAACTTTGCCGTTTTATTTTATTATGATGCTGGGGAGCAACCCCAGGGCCTTGCCCAGATTGAACATGCACTCCACTCTGAGTTACTCCCCTGGCTTCTACCTTTTCCATTTTAAATGACCTCACCTACTTTCAATATGTTCTCCTGCCTTCAAAATAAGATCCAAATTCCTGAGTGGAATATACAATGTCTTTCACAATCCATACCTGCTTTTTGATCTGAGATCTCCCCCATCATGTCCTACATTCCAGACATATACCACATTCCATGAATGGTTTGCAGTTCCGAGATCATATTCCACTCTCACACCCCAGTGGCATTACTCAAGCTTGTCCATTTGCCTGCAAAACCATCTCTGTCCACAGCTCCTCAGCTCCCCTCTCTACTTGACTAACTCCTGCTCTTCTTTAGGATAGACTTAGCAATCTCCATTATATCTTCCTGACTATGGCAGACACTACCCATGGTCCCTCCAAAATTCTTTCTGTCACAGCATGAGAGATTTTAGGTAGCACCCAGCCACCAAGCTAAGGACTATACTTCCCAGTCTTTCAGCTATGACCATGTGGTTCAGTGCCAACCAACTGGGTATGCAGGAGTGAGGTACTCTTGCCAAACTGCTGTCAAAAGAAAGACGGGTCCTCTTACTGTGGGCTAGAATATGAGTTGGGGATCATTCACCTCCAACACACAGAAAAAAGCAACACATTAAAGATCACAGAACAAGAAGATGAAAGGAAGCAGAGTGTGGTGGTACGTGCTTATAGTCCCAGCCACTTGGGAGGCTGAGATGGAGGACTGCGTAAGTCCAGGGGTTTGAGGCCAGTCTGGGAAACATAGCAAGTCTGACTAACAAAAAAATGAAGAAGATAAAAAGGGTCTGAGTCACTAACACCTTCAAACTGTCTCCATATGTCTGAGATACGCTTGAAAAGAATGTTGGAGAAAGAGAAACTTAAAAGTATATTCCTGAGGCAAGTTCCCTCCATGGCCTCCAACAGCTGTTGAAAGGAGATGAGTCATGAAATCACCTAAAAGATCCAGCATTCAGATAAAGCATGTGATGGACTCTGGTCATTGATTCAAACTATCCAAGACTGAGCAAAAGCAAAGCAGAGCTCAAGTCATCCTGACCCTATGGAACTACCTTCCTGAATCTTACACCTGTGGGCATTCCCTCCCCACTTCTTTTTTGACAGGCAATCAGAAAAGCATGGAAACTTACCCCTGGAGACTTTGTAAACTTCGTAGAAGGAATAGAAGTGGAAGCCGAGTGAAGCCAGCAGGTAAAGAGACAGTTCCCATCGGGGCAGCATTGTTTCTTCTCAGGATGGTTCTCAATGCCCAGTGAGAGGTTCTAGGAAGAGAAAAAGACAAAACACAAAGCCATGGAGGTGATACTAGATAATTGCCTCTTAACACCAATTCACTTTGTTCACACTCCCAGGGACCTTGCACTGTTAAAGGCAAGTGACCCAAATCAAACCTCCTCTTTCCCAGGACCTTACCCCACCTGCGTCCAACACACACTCATTACGTGCCTGCCAAGGGTGATTAGGTCTTCCCCCAGTGTGGCCCATAGCCTTCTATCACAGTAGTTGTCAGAGTTCTCTCCTTTTGTGTGATACCCCTTCTCCCCTGTAGAGTGACCCTTTGGAGAGCAGGAACGATGATTTCTGACTCCCCAGCCCCTATCAATGTGCCTGTGATGTGACAAGAAGGAATTACCAGGAGCTCCATGAATAATAAATTGCTTCAAAAGACTGAATAAAAGAAAAACACAAATAAAATCTCCAAGCCTCTTCTAAGCCAACAGCTTCCAACTCCTCATTCTCCTCTTTAAATGCCATCCCACAGTTGTGGATAGGGATGCTCTA
Source organism: Glaucomys volans (assembly GCA_020662805.1). Lineage (NCBI taxonomy): Eukaryota > Metazoa > Chordata > Mammalia > Rodentia > Sciuridae > Glaucomys > Glaucomys volans. Next base: position 350,297 of record JAJEJO010004555.1, read on the forward strand.
ATAAAAACTGCCCTGCCTTCCACATATCTGTGCACTTCCTAAAGGGAGATTACTGACATGACCCTCGGCAGCTGTGGCAGACCCTGCTTGCCCCCCAACCCCAATGATCTTCAGTCTCCCTCTTTCTAGTAATTGAATTTCTATCTGGACACGTGGAGCTGAGCCCACCACCACTCTCTAGCCAAGTGGACACTTGAATGGTTCTGCCCAAAGGGTTGTGGATGCAGAGATGTGAGGCTAGGGTCATTTTCTTCTTTTCATCCCTTCCTGAATGATCGAAGTTGGGACAGACACTTTGGGCCAAGAGGTAAAAAACACATGAAAAATAAGACAGAGGGACCTCAGTCCCTGACTCCATGACCACCCTGCCCCTAAAACTGCCCTGGACCACTTCACCTGGACTGGTACATGAAAGAGAAATGTAGTTGTAGGTTGTTCAAACCTCTACTTGGACAGGGGATATAGCTCAGCGGGTAGAGTTCATGCCTTGCAAGCACAAGGCCCTGGGTTCTAATCTCCAGCACCACAAAAAAAAAAAACAACAAAAAAACCTCTACCAGTCCAAATCTCTCTGCCGTGACAGACACATCTGTTTTCTAAGTAATGGAAGAGATAAAGGAAAGTTAGGTCTAAAAATTCTGCAAATTAAATGATCCCAAATATTTCCAAGTAACAAAGAATTAACTAAATTTAAGCCCTTTTATATATCTCCTTGCTTTACTCAATATTAAATACATGTCATTGTGGATGCCAAATTAAAATAAGAGCACATTTTTGAGCCCCAAGCAAGCATTTCTAATATGTGTCAGCAATGCTAAGACAGAAATCACACATGATTTCATTGTTTCTCAGTAGCTCTGTGGAGCAGCTAGAGAAAGGGAAGGAGGGAGGCATTTTACAGATGACGAATGCAATGAGGTCACACATCCAGAAATAACTGACCCAGGACAGAAAGACAAACACTCCACCATCTCATTTACATGCAGAATCTAAAAAGGTCACACTCACAGAAGCAAAGAATAGAACAATAGCTGCCAGGAGCTGGGGTGAGGGAAGTTAAAAGGTACAAAGTTTCAGTGAAACAGAACAAGTAAGTTGTGGAAATCTCTTGTACAGCATGGTGACTGTCGTTAATAACAGTGCAGTGTGCCGAGGGTAAACCATGAGTGTCTCATTATCCCAGCGGCTTGGGAAACTGAGGCAGGAGGATTGAAAGTTCAAAGCAGTCTCAGCAACTTAGCAAGACCCTGTCTCAAAATAAAAATTTAAAAGGGCTGGGGATATGGCTCCATCGTTCAGCACCCCTGGATTCAATCCCTAGTAATAAATAAATAAATAAATAAATAAATAGTATATTAAGGTGAGGAATATCTGAATTACCTTGATTTAGTCACTTCACAGTATATGCTTTTATCAAAATACCACCTCATCCACTATAAATATTCACAATTTTTGTCTAAATGAATGTTATGGCTTAAATATGAGGTATCCCCCAAAGTTCATGAGAGACAATTCCAAGATTTTTCAGAGGTGAAATGATCAGATTATAAAGTGAGTAATCTAATCAGTAGATTAATCCACTGATATGGACTAACTGGGCAATAACTGTAGGCAGGTAGGGTATGGCTAGAGGAAGTAGGTCACTGGGGTATACCTTTGAGGTATATATTTTTGTCTCTGGTGATCTCTCTCTCTCTCTGCTCCCTGGTGCTCATCTTCCCTGACGTTTTGCCTGACCTCAGGTCCAGAGTTATGGAGTCAGCCAACCATGATCTGAACCTCTGAAACTGTGAGTCAAAATAAACTTCTCCTTCTCTACATCATCTTGTCAGGTCTTTTGGTCACAGTGATGGAAAAACTGACAGAAACAAATTGGTTGGTACCCAGCTATGGTCATTGCTGTGACTAACCTCACTATGCTGTTCAGCATTGGGAATTGGTTAGCAAGAGGAGTTCAAAAAAGTTTGGAGATGTAGGCTTTAAAATGTTGTAAGCAGAACTGAGTGGGCAATTCTGATGGAAGTTCATAAGACTAGAATGCCGATAGGACCGTGGACAGTAAAGGCTGGTCTCATGAGATTTCAGAGGAGAAGGACTCTATTAAATATTGGACTAGAGGCCATTCATGTCATATTCTGACAAAGAAGTTTTTAATTTTTTTCCCATATCCTGAAACTTTCTGTGAGGCTGAATTTAAAGATGGTAGCCTAATTAATTGGGCAGAGGAAATTTCAAGGCAGCATAGCATTCAGACAGTGGCATGGATATTGCTGGCAGTTTTTAGCCAAGTTCACTGTGATAACCAGGAGCACAAAGTAGAGCATAAAGCTCTAAAAAACTTGCAGTTTGGCCAGAAGAGTGTGAGTAAAACAGGAAAGGTATGACTGATCAGAAGATTATAGTCACTAAAGAAACAATAGGAAAGATGGCTTGAGGGCATCTCAGGAATTGGCAAAACCACACCATCTCAGGCTCAAGGGTATAAAAGTAAAAATTCCTTTGAGAAGAGACCATGGAGGCACCCTGGTTGCACAGGGGGCCAAACCTGTGCTCAGTTACCCAGGTACTCAGAGGCTTCCGTAGCCATGGTCTCAGGAGGTGGGGTTACTGCTCAAGATGGCAGCAGACCTCAGTATCAACCATGTGGTGCTGGTTCAGCAGGATTGCAGGATGCTGGAGTTAGGTTGTCCTGGAGGCTTCCACCAAGATTTCAAAGGAAGGCCTAGGAGGCCAGAAAAGTAGCAAAGTTGGAGTCCCTGAGGGCTGCCTCCTCAAGGGTGATGCATGAAGATGTAAGAAGGAAGCTGTAGCTGAGTGGAGACCCTGAGATTAAAAGATGCCAGTAATATGGGATGTCTGCCCAGGAAAGCTGCAAGAATGGAGCAGATACAAGCCAAGAGAGAGGCATGTGGACAGCAAGGTCATAGGGGCAGAGCTCCACAAACCCTTTGAGAGAACATCTTGATGCCATGCGCCCCAGATGCTGGATGTGGATCTATAGAATTTGCTCAGCTTAGATTCTGGTCTCACTTTGTTCCCATCCCTTCTTTCTTTTCCCCTTCTCTCTTTTGGAATGGAAGTGTTTAATCTATGCCATTATATATTGGATATATGTAACTTGCTTTTGATCTTTATAGAAGCTTACGCTGAGGGTTTGCCTTGAGTCAGTGGAGACTTTGGACTTGGGCTTTTGGGCAATGCTGGAACTGTTAAGACTATGGGGAATCTTGTAAATGGACTAAATGTATTTTGCACTGTGAGATAAGCATGAGCTTTGGGGGGTCAGAGGCAGAATGTTATGGTTTAAATATGTAGTGTCCCTCAAAAGTGCATGTATAATGCAGGAATTTTCAAGGTGAAAAGATTAGATTGTAAGAAAGTGTAAGTGAATCAGTGGATTAATTCACTGCTGTAGGCAGGTAGGGTGTGGCTGGAAGAAGGTCACTGGTGGCATACCTTTGGGGCTTATATTTCTGTTCCTGGTGAACAGAGCTCTCTCTCCCTCTCTGCCTCCTATTGGCCACGTCCTGAGCTGCCTTCTTCTATGATGCTTTCCGCCATGATGTTCTGCCTCACCTTGAACCCATGGAATTGACTGACCATGGACTGAGCCTCTGAAGCTGTGAGCCAAAATAAACTTTTCCCCTCCTAAATCATTCTCATCAAGTCTTTTGGTCACAGGGATGAAAACGCTGACTAAAACAATGAATAAATAAATAACTGTGCATGGGCTCAAATCCAGAACTTCCAGGCCTCTGCCTCTCCCCACAAAGCCAGACTCAGAATCTGTCACACACAAACTCTTTTCTTCAAGCTGCCAGAAGACAAGCAGGAAGGGAAACAAATTTCAGCCTTCATAAACTTTAAAGTCAGAAATCAACAGTCCTCCTAAAAAACTGCCCAGGAAGTTTGGTCTCACTACTCCCTCAATCAGACAGTCATGATTTAAGCACAAATCTCTCAAAATCCTTCAATAATGTTTTCTTGGGTTCTCTACTATTTTTTAAAACTACTTCTACTCCATGCATTTTCATTCATACTTTGTTTTTAAATATCTGGTCTCTTCTAGAATCCCTGGATTCCTTTCTGGAGCTTAGTAGGACCAACCCAGCCTTCCCTTTAGCTTGGTTTTATAGTACCTCTCCTGTCAAAGGATGCTGAGATTGCTTTGGATGACCTCTTCATCTCAATTAAGAGTCTGAATAGTAAAGTACTGAATTCCTTAAAAAGCTAATAAAATTTGAACATAAATAATATTGTAGATTAAAGCTCTAGAACCCCTACATTTTAGAGGCTTTTTGGAGACACTATGTATGGAATGATGCCCCTGCATTAAGGATCTACCCCTGGAAGAGTACAAAATTCATTTTTATAACATTTCCCCTTTTTGTGATGCTCTGAGCTATACTGTATGTGGTTTTGGGGACATATACACAAATACACATAGTAGTTAGCAGCAAAACAGCAAGACTATCTCCTCCCTCACCTCCAAAAGTTGCAGATTGAACTACATAGTTTCCACCTAACAACATGGTAGCAAATTCTGGCACCAAACTCAGCTTAGGCAAGTCCAAGCTTTGTCATGTGCAGGTTGAGGAACTTGGGTAAGTAGCACGCTCCCAGATATGGTTTCTCATGGCATTGCTGAGTTGATGAAACGTAAACTGCTTAGCCCAGGGCCTGGCACTAAGTATGCACTCAATAAACATGAATTTGATACACCTGTTGCCTACCTGGCCATGGCCCTGGTTTACTTCCTGAATGGAAGAAATCTAACTGATCTTACAAGGGATATGGTCTTCCTAACTGCCTCAGTACCTCTTACAACAGACTGGCAGCCCCAGAATTTTCTTCAACATTTCACTCTTCCTCTTCATACACCCAGTCCAAGGCCACCCTGGATATCACACAAACTGTCCTTGGGGCCAGCTGAGAGCTTTCTGCCCAATGACTTTTCCTTTCCACCTCTCTTCTTATCCCTAAAGGAATTCTACATAGTGCTCTCATAAGTGGATCAATGTCACCTCAAAATAACAGTGACTTCAACACTTAATAGATCTTCCTCACACCTCTCTCTCCAACTCTGGCCCACTTATCTAAGGAAAATCACTCCCCCTGCCACAGATTATGTTTTTCCTCTATTCATTTTATCTGTGTACCCAGAAAGCAAATCAGAGTGTCTTAAAGGATTTTTAAGGACACCACAATACCACAGATAAGGAACACTTAAGAACATAACCAAAACTTTTTAATGTCCAAGCCTTTAAAGGTTTCCAAAAACTTTCTCAACAAAATCCCCCAAGTTTCTACTCCTCAATCTCTAAACTAGCATGCTCTTCTTTAAGAAGACACTATCAGGACGAAATCAGAGAGGTTCTTACTCCAATGTGTATGTGATACTTTCACGTATAATGCAGCACGTGACCTGTAAGTAGGCAACTGTGAGACAGTCTAGAAACTCATCACTATTCATAACACCATTTCTATAAGGTGCAGCCCAGTTACAGAAACAAAGGAATCTACTGATCCATCTAGATGAATTAGGTTGCACCATGGATACATGAGTGCTATGAAGGGCTGCTAGATGCCTGATGTGAAGAGATGTGCCTGAGTACACTTCCCCCAGGTGGGAATGCTGGTTGAGACTGAGAAGAAGAGAAAATGTAGATGCTTAGGTGAAAGGGGACTAGGAGCCAGGTAGCAGACAGACTTGAACATGAGATTTCAGGTTTGGGTTTGACTTCCCGAAGAAACCTCAGGGAAGTAGTACCCAGCATAGGAGTCACCTCCTATCCTGGGGAGATGTGTTCCAAGACCCCAATGAATGTCTGAAACTGAGATAGTACCAAATCTTGTATATACAGATGCTGCTTGACCTACAATGGCCTTATATCCTGATAAACCCATTGAAAGTCAAAAATATAAGTTAAGTACTGGGGAATAAAACATTGGCCAAATTATAGTATTCTGTGATGTGCATGTACAAATATGTAATGATGAATTCTAAAATTATGTATTATTATTATGTACCAATAAAAATATGAGAAAATATACATTAAAATGAAGTTAAAACCCCTAAAAACCCTCTGCAAAGTCAAAAACTCCTAAGTCAAATAATTTTAATTAGGGGACCATCTACACTGCTGTTTTTTCCTCCACACAAACAAAATTAATGCCTTTCCATCTTATTTAAGCCCTTACCATGCATTGTGGCTGTAACTTTTGCAGTCTGAGATACAACAGCAAAAGTCATATGAACGTCTTTCTCCTTCTTCACCATTTCATGAATAGAAGATTTGTTCTTACCAAAGAGCTTAGCAACCTCAGCATGATTCATTGTCTTATTAAGTCAAGAACTTTCATTTTTGCATTTAAAGGAAACATTTTATGATTTCCTATTGGCATATCTGAATTGCTAACATCTCTATTCTTGCACTTTGGAGCCATTATTAAGTAAAATAAGGGTTATTTGACATAAGCACTGTGATAAGGATGCCAGTCAATCTAATGACTGAGACAGGTGCCAAGTGACTAACTGGCAGGTAGTGCATACAATGAGGATACACTGGACAAAGGGTTGATTCATGCTCCAGGCAAAATAGAGCTTTCATCATGCTAATGAAATGGTGCATGTTTTAAACTTGTGAATTGTTTATTCCTAGCATTCTCCACTTCGTATTTTTGGATCACCATTGAACACAGGTGAGTGAAATCATGGAAAGGAAATCTTCAGATAAGGGGAATGCTGGGCATTTTATTTTGAAGGAAGCTTCATAAAGAAGCCCCTTGACTCTGTGGTAGAGTCCACAGGCAGGGATGTCAGCCACTCAGGCCCTCGGTAGGAAGTGGAGAGAAAGTGCTGGAATCAAGCCACACAGCTGAGGGAAGATTAAGTTGTACCTGGCATCAAACTAGTCCAGGAATCAGTAGGGGAGAAAGAAAGAGAAAAATAACATAAAACAGCAACTCCAAAGCCATTAAGACTACAGGATCTTAGAACTAAATGTTTTTGATAAGAATGAGAAATTCAGGACAAAGGGTTAGGAAATGCATTTAATATTAGGTATTGGAAGGAAATCATCGAAGTGGTTTCCCTGGAACCAGAGGGTAAGAAATCAGACTGCCGTTCCAGGGAGCTTTCTCTACCAGGTTGGGTGTAAGAGCCCCGAAGTTGTATATTTAAAAAAAGAAAAAAAAAAGCATTTATCTGGAAATCATAGAACTCAAGAGGCTCACAGAATGAAGTCAGAGCCACAAAATGGCAAGAACTCAGCTAAAGCTTTTTCTATACAGAGTGACTTCCAATAGCATTTGCTTTGTAATTTAACACTCCACCTGCTTTCAAAGATGCCATCTCTCAGATCCTCCCTGGAGAACTAACTTTTTAGCTTCCTTTCAGGAATCAGAATCCTGCTGAGGGAGAAGAGGGATCCACCCAAGGACACAGAGAAGCCAGCATTGGACCAAAAATTAGAACTGAAGTTCCCAGCTTCCACTCTCTCACAGGCAGAAATTCTGTTCCTTACTTTTGGGAGAAGAGTATATAGCTCACTGCGCCAAAGCCTAAAATGTGCATCAATATAACTACCAGAAGTGCTTTTTCCCCAGCAATTTCCAACATCATTTCAAAATTACTTTATTTCTGATGCATACAGCGAATGGATTCTAACACTTGCGTTTTAAATTGCTTCTGCTTCCTAAATCTTGATACAAGCACTAAATGGGCTATAACCAAATACTCACATGCACCAGAAGACTTTTAAAACAGTAGATCTCATCTTTAAGCTAGCAATCATTCAGCACTGCATCACCAAGAGCCCTTCTATCAAATGCTTGATGTCTTAAACTAAGATTTTCCTCCACAAAGTTTTCTTATACTTTAGCAATAGCTATAGTAATGCCATAGTAATAGCAATTAAGCACAATTTACAGATTACCTGTGTTGAAAAGTGCTTTACAAGTGTTATTTTTTTAATAATCATATTCTTTTGAGAGTATCCTCATTTACCACAAAAGGAAATCAAAGTCCAGAAAGGTTAAAACACCTGCCCAAAGTCACAAAGCTGGCAAACTACAGAGGTTAGACTCTTACCCACCAGTCTAATTCCAAAGTCTTTCCTCTGACACATCACTATTCATTCAAGGACACTGGATTCATATTTTTTCAAAATCTATAATAAAAACAATCTATCAGAATACTAAAAGATAATATGTCATCTAAAATAATTTAAAGTTATATATGCTATACTTTCTGATACTCCTTGAGAAAATTTGAAAATCCATGTAATCAGAATGCACACAAAGCATCTAACTTACTATAGTCTTCAAAAAATTTGCTGAAGAGGGCCAACCAAACCAAACCAACTCACCTTGCATATCAGAGGGGAAGTCAGCAGTTGCGTAGAGAGAAGGCCTGAGTAAAACAGAAATACTTCTAAATTTAGGATCAAATGAGTGCCAAGGAAACCACAAGTAGTAAAAATGAAAGGAGCATATGCCCACCAAAATGACCACAGCTTTGAAGAAGCATAGAGCAATAGTCTAGCATATTCAGAAAAAGTGGTATGGGACTTCTGCTTTTTTCTAGGTTTCAACTTGATGGGAAGGAAGCCTGTTTTGCAGAAAATAAACTATGTGATTTTCCCAGGAAAACCAAGTCCAGACTCATGGTGTCCTCATGTATCACAGTTCTCTCCAAACCCCACTTTGGAGTCTCATTCACCCACATCATGTGAAGGGGAAACACTTCTCCAAACCCACAGCAGCTTCACCACAGACTGATGCACTGGTTGGAGGAGGTCCACAGACTGGGCAAGAGGTCCAATTACAGAACATATTAAAATATATGCTCACTACTTCCAAGTCTGCACAAAAATACCATCTCTCTTTTGTGGGGGTGGGAAGGGGCACTGGGGATTGAACTCAGGGGCACCTAACCACTGAACCACATCCTCAGCCCTATTTTGTATTTTATTTAGAGACAGGGTCTCACTGAGTTGCATAGCGCCTCGCTGTTGCTGAGGCTGGCTTTGAACTCACGATCCTCCTGCCTCAGCCTCCCCAGCCACTGGGATTACAGGAATGCGCCACCAGCTAAAAACACCACACATTTCTGCAGCACTGCTTAACAATCCATCCCAACATGTAGTGGCTTCAAACAACAAAGACTTACCTTTCTCAAGATTCTATGTGAGCACAATCTGGGTGGTTCTTATGCTGCTGTCACTCATGCGACTATAGACAACACACAGCTCAACAGCAGCTGGAGGAGCCAGTGGTTCACATGCCTGTCTGACATATGGTGCAAGCAGATGCCAAGTGCTTAGATCCCCCCACCATGTGGGACAATGTCCAGCAGGACAATCTGGGCTTTTTCACAGCACAGGGGCTTCAGGAATTCAAAGTGAAGAGGTGCAAAGTCACTTAAGATGATGTCTGTCAATGTCCTGAGACATTTTAATGGCCAAAGCAAGTCAAAGATTGGCCTAGATCCAAAGGGGGAAAAAAATCAATTCCCTGACTTTCTGGAAGGAATGATACCTTGAAAGGGGGAGACAGGGACACAATCTGCCACATCAGAGAATTTAAAAGAGTTACTATAAATAAAATCTGGAAAAATAGTTGAAAAACATTTCACAATAGATCTTTTATCTTTTTCCAGTGCTAGGAAGGGCCCAGGGCCTCATGCATTCTAAACATGTACTCTACCACTGAGCTATGCCCCAGCTCCATGATGGATCTTCAGTGCCTAAAATGTCACGAAGGCTATGCATTCTCTTTCCCCCCACCTCTCTCTCTCTCTCTCTCTCTCTCTCTCTCACACACACACACACACACACACACACACACACACACACACAGTCTTATACTGTGTAACATTTTGGTCAGATCACATATACAACAGTAGTCCCACAATTTAGATCACCTAGTGACACTGTAGCCATCTTACTATGTACACTCTATAACATTTACACAACGAGAAAAATCACTGTGCAGTGCATTTCCCAGAATATATTCCCATCCCTAAGCAACAGTCACTGTATACATATTAATTTATGTGTAATTACAAAGGAAGATATTTTAAAATTAGTGGGGATGTTATTGCCCTCTTGGGAATTCCATTTCTAATAACTTATTTGACCCTCTTCAATAACATTACAAAGCAGAGAAACTCTTTCCTAAGCAGTTCTGATTGTCCTTATGTTTTTTTCTTTACCAGAGTTCAAATCCAGTTCTCCAATTCTAAAAAAAATCTGCCACCTGTCTTATTCTGCCTTCTGAAAGTAAAGACATGGAGGCAGGATATGATGTAGATTAGAGAACGGCTCTTGTGTTTGCTTTCCATTGCTGTGATAAAATACCTGTGATAAACAACTTAAAAGGAGGAAAGGTTTATTTCAGCTCATGGTTTCAAAGGTTTCGGTCCATGGTCACCTAGTCTTATTGCTTTTGGGTCTGTGCTAAGGCAGAATATCATGACAGAAGCACCTGGTAGAGGAAACTGCTCACCTCATAATGACCAGAAAACAATGAGAAAGGAAGGGCTGGGGTCCCACTATCCCCTTCAAGGGCACACTCCCAATGCCCTAACTTCCTTCCAGTATGTCGTACCTCCTAAAGGTCCCATCACCTCCCAAGATTGCCACAAGCTGGCAACCAAACCATTAGTCTATATCCCTTTGGGGGACATATAAGGTCCAAGTCATAAATAGTTCTGAAGGCAGAATGTCTAAGTTTGCATCCCAGCTTTATCACTTTCTACTGGTGTGGGCCTAGAACAACCTGCATAACTTTTCCATGCCTCAATTTCTTTATCTGCAAACTAGGGATAAGAGCAACCTGCAGACAGTTTCTGTGAGAATTTAATTTTAAAAGTGACAGAACAGTGCCTTGAGCATAGCAAACTCTGAAGTGCTTTTTCTTTTGTTTTTAATGCTATTTCTGTTATTAAGTATACTAAAAAGGCTTTATTGTTCTTCCAAAAATCCTTCAAATGTTTAAAGACAATTAATGCCATCCACTCCACACAAGTCCTCTTCCAGAACCAACATCTACAACTCCTTTTAAACATTTCCTCAGTGACTTGGTTTCTAGACCTTTTACCATCTGTAAGTCAGTTGTCTCTTTAGAATATAGGCACTATGTGTTGGTTGTCTTTTTACATCATAGGTACCCAGAACTGAACCCAACACTCCAGATGTAGCAGAGAGTGAGAGCAGGGCAAGACCATCACTTCTCCTCTTTGATAAACTTCAGCAATGAACTCTTGGACTCATCTATTCACTCAACAACTATCAATGAACCCCCACTGAGAACCAGAAATGTACCATTAGTGGAGACAAAATATAAAGATCTCATCGTGGGATTCCACAAACAGAGTTCCCCTAGAAATGCCAAGTACTAATCCCTGGAACCTGCCACTTTGTCACCTTCCATTGTAAAAGGGACTTTGCAGATGTGATTAAGGATCTTTCCATGGGGAAAGTATCCTGGATTACCCAGGTGGGCCCAATATAATCACAAAGGTCTTACAGGAGAGTGGGGGATGTCAGAGGCAGACAAGAGATGCATTTTGAAGATGGAGGAAGGAATCACAAACAAAGGAATATAAGATGCATCTAGATACCGGAAGAGGCAACAACAAGAAGATGCTTGCCAATGGGGACTGAAATGGAGAAAAGTATATTCCATGCATATACGATTATGTCAGAATGAACCCCACTATTAAGTATAACTAAATGCACTAATAAAAACATTTTTTGAAAAATTCTGCCCTAGATGCTCCAGAAGGAAGACTTCTGACCCTCAGAACCACAAGATTATAAATACAATGGTTCCTCAGAATCCATGAGGGATTAGTTCCAGAATTCCCATAGACGCCAAAATCTGCAAACGCTCACATCCCCTATATACAATGGTATAGTATTTACCTATAACCTGCACACTCTAAATCATTTCTAGATTACATACAATACCTAATACAATGTTAATGCTGTGTAAATAATTGTTATACTATATTGTCTAGGAAATAGCAAGAACAAAGTCTATAAATGTTTACTATATAGATGTAAATTTTTTTCAAATATTTACAATGCACAGTGGGTCAAATGCAGGGCTATAGAACCCACAGAAATGGAGGGTCAAATGAGTGCTAAATTAAGCTGCCAACTACATGGCAATTTGTTACAGATGCAATAGGAAACTAATATGTCATCCCTGCACTCAGTTCATGGTCTCATGGGAGAAGAGTACCTACCAAAAGGATTTGTATAAAACAGATGGGTTTTTAAATCCAATTGTTATAAACTTTAAAAAATTAAATTGAAGAAAATGAAATCTGAAAACAAAACTTTGTATTCAGTCCACCCCTTAGCAATTCCTGGCTTCCACAACACTCCAGTATCAATCTTTGATCAAACATAACTCTAAGTCTTTTTATATGAACTGTTTAAAGACCAGTAAAAAGGAGTCAATTTTATAAGCCCCTCATTCAACAAAACTACTGATCGGATATTATATTTTCCCTCCAAAAATTCTCAACATATTTTAAACTTTTTTAATCAAGAATCATGCCCACCACAGTTTATAAACCCCAGATTAAGGGCATCTGAATGAATAAAAGCTTTTTTCATATATTTCAAAATATAATATTTTAAGTAAATTTTTTATTAAAATATATAGGAAAAAAATAAGGCTTTTCAGAAGTAGACTCACCCAAGTTACTACCACTGAGATAAAAACCTGAATGCCTTATAAGCCCCTTCTGGCTTTCTTCATCACTAACTCCATCAAAAGTGACCACTAGAGGCAGGAGGATAGCAAGTTCGAGATGAACCCCACAACTTTGGGAGACCCGTCTCAAAATGAAAAATTAAAAGGACCAGAGGTATAGCTCAGTGGGAAAGTGCCCCTGGTTTCAATCCCTAGTACCAAAAGGAAAAAGGAAGGAAAGGAGTAAGGAAGGACTACCATAGTTTTAGTTTTGCTTGCTTTTGAATTTCCTATGAATGAAATCACACAGCACTTATCCTGGTGTATGCTCTTTCTGCCCACCTTTCTGGCCAGGAGACTCGTCCACATTGTTGTAGGAGGTAATAATTTGTCTCTCCTCATGACTGTAGAGTATTCCATTGTATAAACTATACATTTATGCATTTATCTATACTACTATTGAAGAACATGTGAGTTTTTTCCAGCTGGGGACTATTGTGATACTATTGCTCAAGCTATTCTTTTCCCTGCCTTTTGGTTTACATATGTATACCTTACTATTAAGTACCTAATAATGGACTAGTTGGACCATAAGGGATGTATAGATCCAGCTTTAGTAAATGATACTACAAAACAGATTTCCAAGCAGTTATGCTAGCTTTCATACCCATTAATGGTGTATGAGATTTCCAGCTTATTCACATTCTAATCAGTGCTTAGCATTGACAGTCTTTTTAATTTTAGCCACTCTGGTGAACATATAATGGGGTCCCACTGTAGTTTTAATTTGCATTACCCTAATTCCTAATGAAGGTTGTTCATATTTTCATGTTTATTGGAAATTTGGAGATATTTTTGTGTGCGTGTGTGTGGTGCTGGGGATTGAACCCAGGGCCTTGTGCTTACAAGACAAGCACTCTACCAATTGAGTTATATCCCCAGCCCCTGGAGATTTTTTTTATGAAGTGACATTTGCCCATTTTTCTATAGATCTATCTGTTTTTTTCTTCCTGATTTACAGATCTTCTTTCTACAGTCTACCTATGAGTTCTTTATTTTGATATATGGATTACAAATGCCTTCACCCATTCTGTAGCATGCCTTCTCTTTATGGAATCTTTAGATGAATGGAAGTTCTTACCAACATTTTCCTTTAACAATGAGTACTTTCTGTGTCCCTAGGTCATGAGGATATTTTACTTAGCTTTCTTGCAGAAACCTATTGTTTGAGCTTTCACATTTAAGTACATGATGCCTCTGGATTGATTTTTGTATATGAAATGAAGTAGATGATGAAGATTCATATTGTCCATGTGAATTTGCACCTGACTCAGCATCATTTACTGAAAAGGCCATTCTCTCTCCACTGCAGGGTCACCTCTGTCATGAATCAAAAGATCACATATATACAAACTTATCTGTGGATTCTCTATTCAGTCTCTATGACCTGACATAACTACATAATGATCTCGTAGGCTAAGTCCAATTTTGCTCTTCTTAGCTTGTCTACAATTTCCAAATAAATTTGAGAATCGGTTTATCAACTTTTTTTTTAAATTAATCTCCTGGGATTTTGATTGGCAATGCACAGAATCTATTATAGAGTGATGACATACCCTCCATTACTTTTAGTCTTCTTTAATTTTCCTCAATGTTTTAGCTTGCAAAAAAATTTTTTTATCATGAATAGACGTTGCATTTTATCAAACTTTTTTCTCCTTTAGTCTGTGTATGGAGCCAATCACATTTATTGGTTTTTAAATGTTAGACAGTTTACATTTCTGGAACAAATCCAAGTTGGTCATGATTTATTGTTCTTTTTATAGGTTGCTAGATTTGACTTACCAATACATTGTTTTAAGGCTTCTGCACTCTTTTTTATGAGCTTTTGGCCTATAATTTTCTTGTAACTTCCTTATCAAGCTTTAGTCACAAGCTTATGCTGGCCCCATAAAAGCAACCAGAGAGCGGTTTCTCTTTTATTTTTTTGAAAATATTTGGAGAACTTTACAGTGAAGCCATCTGGACGTGGAAATTTGGTTATGGAAAGGCTTTTAACTTCAATCAATTTTTTTTCTATAGGCCTACTCAAATTTTCTAGTTCTCATGTCTTAAGACTTTTTATTTGAAAAACTTGTCCATTTCATCTGAATTTTAAAATTACATTACCATAAAATGCTCATAGTAACATCTTAAGATCTTTTTACATATGTGAAATATATAGTGATTAATTCCTTTTTCTTCCCTGAAACTAGTTACACCATATATCACTTAAGATCAATTACACACAAAAAAATAGGGGGGGCTGATACATGTCACACATCCACTACTTTCTGGTATGTTACCCAGGAGGCCATGAACTCATCCTTCTTTTTCTCATACATCCTTATTTTCATAAATCTCTAACTAAAAATCACTATTTCATTGGATTATAAGTATGAACAACAAACCACAGTAAGAGCAGTTCTAGTGACTGTGTCATCAATAACAATCACAGATATGGTCATACCACAGTCCAGCTGTCGCAAACGCTGCAAAATATCCTTGACATGAGCATCACCAATTTGAAATTATAGGAGTTCATTGCTTCAACACTGAATTTTGTTACATAATGCATTGATGAAGAAGCACAGCAGACTCATAAATTTGGGGAGGTTTAATACTATTTTGATAACTGTGTTTCAATATCATTTATAGTCCTATGGCTTTTCTGTTTGTTTCTTACAGTAGCAGAAATTGAACCTAGGGTCTTTTAACTCTGAGCTACATTCCCAGATCTTTGTATTTTGAGACAGTCTCCATAAGTTACTAAGGCTGGCCTTGAACTTGCAACCCTCCTACCTCAGCCTCCAGGTAGGCACCATCATGCCCAGCTACCTTATGTTTTTTGGAGTTTTTGCTGTTGCTGTTGTTTCTTGGGGTTTTTTTTTTTTACCTCTTAAAACACTGACTTCCCAGACTCCAAAGAAGTACATGGTTGAGGGGAGGGGGAGAAAGGAAGGAAGAAAGAAATTAATTAAATGAAGAATCCCCTACAAAGAACCCAGGGCTTCACCCAAGTCAGGGAAGTTCAAAGCAACATTTAAGGAATCCGTCCCCTTGGGCCAAGCCCAGAGATGGAAATTGGGGCACACAGGTGAGTAAGGCCCGCACCAACTAGTTCCTGATGATATCTACAGAGTTCACACCAACATCTAGACACCCAAAAGAAATGACTGCTTCATTTAGGTCCTTGGCCATCACCCATCTAAACTTCTCAAGGAGGGAGCAAATAATAGACAAAGCACAGGGTTTGATCCAGTGGAGGGGCCCCAAACTCAGGCTAAAACACACTAGTCTGTGGTGTCCATACCCCCTCCAAGCCCTGTAAAAGGATAAGCTTCCCATCTTTCCTAGTTACCATAAGGTTTAGAAATAATGTATCTAAAGCACCTGACAAGCACCATGCCCATTAAATTGACATTAATTGCATCTCTCAGGGCAGAACTGTCCTTATGCAACACCTAATCACATTAGGGAGTGCCAGTGAGGAGGGAGACGAATCACAGGGGAGATAGAACGTTAAGAGTAGAGGGAGGAAAATCGTTCTTTAAAATCCACTACAAAAACTACCACCTCAGTGAAGCCCTCCCTCTCCTGTCCGGTGTTCCCATGACAATCACATTGAGGTGAGTGCTTAGCTACAAGAATGAATGGATATGAAATACAAACCAGAAAGGGGCAGAAACAATGAATCTCCCCGCACGCAATGCAAACCACTGGACATGCCAACCCCCCAGTCAGGCAACCCTGATCCAAGAGCAATGCACATGGAAAGCATCAATAGTTCTTAACACCAACGCCACCCCTACCTAGTACCGTGGATGACCACAGGCATGTGGGGAACTTTTCTATAAAGACTGGTGCCACCTGAAAGCTAGACTCAGAACACATGAGAGAAACTGAGTCCAATGAGCAGAAAGCAAAAGAAAGAATTGAGGTTCCTGGATTTGCAGCAGACAGGCGCACCTCTAACGCTACCAAGAGCACCAGGGTCTGCAATTCCCCGCAACAGCGCCCGAAATCGCGGAGAGAGGACGCGGACAGGGGTGTGCATGGACTTGGTACGCAATCCCGGGTCAAGGCTCCCGGATCCCTCCTTTGCCCCGCGCGCGGCCCCCGCCGCCTTTGTCTCCTCCACGGGACCGGGAACTTCCTCTGTCCCGCCCTCGGGCGCGCACACGGGAACCGGGGTAGGAAAAGGAAAGCGTTTTGTACGTTTCTTTTTTTCAACAAGCACACCAAAGCAAAAAAGTCGGCACCTAACCTCCCCAGGACCCCCTACGGCCACCAGCTACCAACCTCCGGGCTGTCCCGGGCGGCGGCGACCGCGATGTTCACGCGTGCCACGAGTTCCCAACACCCCTCTCTCGGCACTTCCGAGTGCCAGCACCAGCCAGCTTTCCCGGACGCCGCCCTCTTTCCGCGGAGCGGCCCTCTGGAGCAGCAGCCCGCGCGCGTCCTCGGAGCACGCCCCCGCCGCGGGTTCCCGCGCCCCCGCCTCGGAGCTGCGGCGCTCGGGAGTCCGGGCGCTCCCGGGGCGATGGCCAGGAGGCCGCGCTGCTGGAGGGGGACCCGCAAGAGGGCGGCCTGCCTCTCGGTAGCGAGTCTGGCCAGCGCTATCCTGCCAGGGCCCGGGTTCCTGCGCTGAGCAGAGCGCAGATCTACCCCACGCGTGCTCACTGCAGGTCTGGGGCTAGCTTCCGATCAACTGCAGGACGGAAGTCACCTGAAACTTGAAGTGGGCCGTAAATCCAACACCAGTGGTCCCCACGTAGGTTTTGTAGGCGAAAGGAGGTAGCTTGGTGGGGTGGAAAGAGGGCGGGCTTTGCAGCCCTGGCAGCTTCGCAAGCTTGCTTGTGAACTTAGCCCCTGTGAGCCTCCCTGTCCTCTGTAAAACAGAAATGAGCTTCCCTGCTTCTCCTCGCAAATTAGAGTGAAGATCAAATGGGAACAACTTTATGAATTGTAAAGCAGCTTACAGAGAGCACTACTGCAAACGGTATACCGAAGATTTTGAATGAATTGTGAAGAATAGACGATCTGAAGGTGGCTCAAAGGGATGTAATTAGGCAGTGAGTTTATGTTGAGTATTGATGCTCGCAGGCCTCCAATGCCCAGCCAAAGAACCGAGTTGATTGCGCAGATTTGTGGCCGCAGAATCACCTGGGCTTTCCTTAAGACCTCTAGTTTCTGGATTCTTCCAGAAAGGAATAGGTCTCCAGGTGATTTTCTATGGTGAGTTAGGAGTGGATAACTCTGCCTTAGGCAGCAGGAAAGCAGAGGTTGTGTTGTAAGAAGTTTAAACTACCAGTCGTTATAAAGGTCCAGGGATTTATTTCTGATTGCAGAATTCTCCTGAAAATCAGCATTTGAACTCAGAATTGGAACTATCTTGTATGTCATCCTCCTGGGCCCCCAACACCCAGTACAAAGGACAATGTTCAGCTAGCAGGTGTTGGTGAACTAGCCCCAGTAGGAGAGACAGGTGTAACAAATAAAGGTACAGTCTACCCAGTTGAAACTGAACTTCAGATGTACAATGAATAAATTTTACTGTCAGTATGGACCATGCAATATTTGTGACATATACTTGTGCTAAAAAAAGGAAAGCTCCTGTCATTTATCTTAAATTCAAATTTAACTGGGCATCCTGCTATCTGGAATTCAAATTTAACTGGGTTTTTATCTGGCAACTCTAGATCCAAGGATTTAGCAGGGGTGTGGCAACGTACATGCTCACGGAGTGTCAGATGCAAGGAGAAGGATAACAGCTCCTGTTATTTGTAAGTGATGCTATTGGATATTACTGTTGGTTTATTGTCGTTTACACCTAATGCCAAAATGGGGAAAGTATTTGCACTAAATAAGGAGGGCTGTAAAATTAGGAAACAAATATTTTGCAAAATGCTTGAAAAAATGCATAGTAAAATATGAACACTTTTTCACATATAAAGTTGGCAAAAAGAAATGACATTAAAGGCTTAGGGTGATTGTAGTGGCAGACACCACACAACTTTTAAGTGCACAAGCAATTTGGCACTCTCAAAACCCTTAACGTATATCAGAATCGCCCAAAACACACAAACCTTTTGACTCTTAATTCTATTTATTAGAAAAAATCCAAAGGAAACAATTCATTATATAGAAAACACTTTTTTCAGTTTGATTGAAGTCTAATTGACAAGTAAAAATTGCATATATTCAAGGTATACAACTTGGTATTTTGGTATATGCATACATTGTTAAATGATGAAAATAAGTTAATTAGCCTCCATCACCTCATTTAGTTGTGTGTGTGTATGTGTGTGTGTGTGCGTGTGTGTGTAGGATACCTAAGATGTGCTCTCAGTAAATTTCAAATCTACCATATGTTATCAACTGTAGTCATCATGATGTGCAGGACTTAGTTATCTCATAAATACAAGTTTGTACCCTTTGACCAACATGTCCCCATTTCCCTCACCTTGTAACCCCAGTAACCACTGTTTTATTCTGTTTCTGTGAATTCAACTTTTTTGGATTCTGAACGAGATCATGCAGTGTTTGTCTGTGTAAGACTTATTTCACTTAGCTTAATGTCCCCCACGTTTATCCATGTTGTCACAAAATGGTAGGATATCCTTCTTTTTTAAGGTTGAGTAATATTCCATTGTATTTATATATCACAGTTTCTTTATCCATTCATCTGTTGTTGGATATTTGCATTGCTTCCATATTAAGACTATTGTGAATAAAGCTAGAAAATGTTCTTTATCAGCAAATATTCTAATTTTCATGAACATATACAACTATGACTTGTCAATCAAAAGAATAATAAAAAAGTTATATGATTGTGGTATTGAGAATGGAACCCAGGGTGCTTTACCACTGAGCTACCCCCACAGTCCATTTTTATTTGGGGACTAAGTTGCTGAGGCTGGCTTCGTGCTTGGGATCCTCCTGCCTCAGGCTCCTGAGTTGCTGGGATTACAGGAGTGTGTCATCACACCTGGCTAAGAAAAAATTTATTCTTATTTCATTTCATTTTAATTTATACCTTAGTAGGGAAAATGCTCCTTATGTGCCAAAATATACCATAAAGGTGGTGGGGGCACTTTGGAAACTCCATAATAATGTAAAAATAGCCGGGCGCGGTGGCACACGCCTGTAATCCCAGCACTTGGGAGGCTGAGGCAGGAGGATCGTGAGTTCAAAGCCAACCTCAGCAACTTAGCGAGGCCCTAAGCAACTCAGTGAGACCCTGTCTCTAAAATAAAAAATACAAAATAGGGCTGGGGATGTGGCTCAGTGGTGGAGTGCCCCTGGGTTCAATCCCCAGTACCAAAAAAAAAAATAAATAAATAATGTAAAAATAGAGAAGTAGAAATTCAATCGAAATTTATATACTCTTCTCTGCAATGTATTATATGTGCAACCTTTTGAAATAATGGTTACTATTCATATGTAATATGTTTATAACCATGTATGTTTTAAACATGTGCGTGGGTAAATGACTGAATGACTGATACAACTGGAAAGGAAATAATGTTGTTTAGATGAAAGTGCTTGCTTTCTTCTTAATTTATGAAGATTTTCATTGAGATAAATTAATTTTATAATAGAAAAAAATTTAAACCAAACAAAATAATTTAATTATCATTGTGTTAGCTTTCAAGGACTGCGACAAAATACCTGTTATAGTTCAGATGTGAGTGAGGCATCTCACAAAAGCTCATGTGTGAGACAATGCAAGGTTTAGAGTAGAAACTGTTGGGTTATGAGAGCCTTAACCCAATCAGTGAATTAATTCCCTGATGGGAATTGACTGGGTGGGTGGCATGACCAGAGGAGGTAGGTATTGGGGGTGTGGCTTTGGGGTGTATATTTTGTATCAGGGAATGGAGAGACTCTGGTTCCTGATCATCATGTGAGCCACTTCCCTCCGTCAACACCACACTCTTCTGCCATGATGTTCTGCCTCACCTGGAGCCCCAAGGAATGGCGCTACCCTGAGAAAAGGAGATGACTATGGACTGAGACCTCTGAAACTGTGAGCCACGAGTAAGCTTTTCCTCCTCTACAATTGTTCTGGTTGGGTCTTTCAGTCACAGCAGTGAAAAAAGCTGACAAAACAATACCTGAGATGATCAACTTATAAAGAAGAAAGGTTTCTTTGGCTCACAGTTTTAGAGGTTTCAGTTCCTGGATGATGGCTGGCCATATTGCTTTTGGGCCTGTGGTACGCCGGCATGGTTATGGTGGAGGGCACCTGGTGGAGCAGAGCTGCTCACCTCACACTCATACACTGCTGGTGGGAGTGCAAATTGGAGCAACCATGATGGAAAGCAGTATGGAAATTCCTCAGAAAACTTGGAATGGAACCGCCATTTGACCCAGTTACCCCACTCCTCAATTTATACCCAAAGGACTTAAAATCAACATACTACAGTGACACAGCTACATCTATGTTTATAGCAGCTCAGTTACAATAGCTAAGCTATGGAGTCAACCTAGATGCCCTTCAACAGATGAATGGATAAAGAAAATGTATACAAACACACACACACACACACACACACACACACGGTGGAATATTACTCAGTTTTAAAGAAGAATGAAATTCTGGCATTTGCTGGTAAATGGATGGAGTTGGAGAATATCATGCTAAGAGAAATAAGCCAAGCCCAAAAAAACAAAGGCCCAAAAAAACAAATGTTTTCTCTGATATGTGGATGCTAATTCACAATAAGGGGGGTGGGAATAGGGAAGAGTAGAGCTACTTTATATTAGGTAGGGGGGAGTGAAGGGAGGGGGAGGGGCATGAGGGTAGGAAGGATAGGAGAGTGAAATAGACATTATCACCTAGCATACATATGTGACTGCATGACCAATGTGATCCTACAATTTGTACAATCAGAAAAATGAGAGGTTACACTTCATTTATGTATGATCTATCAAAATGTATAAACGCATTCTGTGATGTGCAACTAACTAGAACAAATAAAATAAAATAAAATAAAATAAAATAAAATAAAATAAAAAGCAATTTTTAAGAAAAGCTGTTCACCTCATGGTGGCCAGAAAACAGAGATGGGAAGTGGCTGGAACCCTAATATCCCCTTCAAGGGCATGCCCCCAGTGACCTTACCCTCTCCATTAGGCCCCATCTCCCAAATGTCCCACACCTCCCAATAGCTCCATAGACTTGAAACCAAGCCTTCGACACATGGGCCTTTAAGGGATATTCAAGAGCCAAATCATAACAGCTAGAAAGGTGGTTTTATGAACTTTACACAGCTTACACAGCCATTTATTAAATGCTAAGACTACCTAAATATTAAAAGCTCCTTAAAATGTTTCCCCTAAATATAAACACCTTTCCAATCTCTGCATGTTAGCTGTTAACTTAGGCCCTACCCTTAGCAAATTTTTAGTTCTACACTGCATTTACCAGGTTAGTCATTCATGAACTATCTGCTAACAAAAGCACCTTCAGTGTTTCATTAAGTTCAGCAAGTCCCTTGAAGCCTTTCTCCTTACTTTGGATTAAACTTTGAAATGCACAGGCTGAGTAACACAGACAGTGTTTTTTTTTTTTTTGTAATTTGTAGTAAAACATTCAAGGCATAAAGTTTGCTATCTTCACCATTTTTAATTGTGCAGTTCTATGGTGTTAAGTCCATTCACATAGTTGTGCACCTCTGGGCTCCTCATCTTGCAAATCTAAAACCCCAGACCCAGTAGACAACTCCTCATTCCCTTCCTCCCTCCCTCACATTCTACTTTCTGTCTCTATGTCTTTAGACTACCCTGAATCCCACAGGGTAGCAGAACCATTTTATAGCATTTGTCCTTTGGTGATAGGCTTCTTTTACTAACAAAATGCCCTTAAGATTCATCCATGTCGTAACACATGTCGGAGTCTCCTTCCTTTTAAAGGCAAATAAGATTCCATTGTATGCACATATCACATTTTTATATATTCATCCAATGATGGACACTGGGGGTTCTTCCACCTTCTTACTTTGGTGAATATTGAGGCTGTGAATGTGGATATACAAATATGTCTTTGAGACCCTGCTTTCAATTATTTTGGGTAAATACCCACAAGTATGATTGCTAGATCATGTAGTAATTCTATTGTTAGTTTTTTGAGGAATTTCCCTATATTTTTATATAGAGTCTGCATCATTTTACCTTCCCATCAGTAGTGCAAGGGGGGGTCCAACTTCACCAAATATTCACCAACACTGATTGGTTCATTGGTTTTTATAATTATCATCCTACTGGGTGTGGGGTGGTATTGCATTGTGATTTTGACTTGTATTTCCCAAATGATTAGTGATGTTTACCATATTTCATGTGTTCATTGGTCATTTGCCAATCTTCTTTGCAGAAATGTCTGATCAAGTCCTTTGCCCATTTTTAAATTGTGTTGTTTTGTTGCTTTTGATGTTGTTGAGTCGTTGGAGCTCTTTATATATTCTGATATTATCCCCTTATTAAATATATGACTTGCAAATATTTTGTCACTTTCCATAGTCACTCTGTTGATTGAGCTATTTGGTGAACAGAAGTTTTAATTTTGATGAAGTCCAACTTTTCTATTTTTCTTTCTTTTGTTGCTGGTGCTTTTGATGTCATATCTAAGAAATCATTGCCAAATCCCAAACCTAATGTTGTAAAACTTTTCCACTGTATTTTTCTTTTAAAAGCTTTACAGATTTAGTTCTTATTTTTAGGTGTTTGATCCATTTTGTTAATTTTCTTACCTGGTGTAAGGTAAGGGTCCAACTTCACTCTTTTACATGTGAATATCCAGTTTTCCCAAAACCATTTTTTGAATAGTGGACATCTTTTGAGGTCTGGATTTGGAGTGGAAGGAATGAATGATCAGCAACTGAATTCCTCTTGGAGTGAGAGGAAAGAGAAAAGGAGTAAATCGATTTCAAAGTCTAAACACCAGTAGAATAGTTGGGTTTTGATTGGGAAGGGTAGGCTGAAGGGAGGAAGAAGAGATTTTCCTCCTTCTCTTTAATACTTCACACACAGGCAGAAGCCTGTGTTGGAGCAGCCAGGCATGGGCTCCCGGCTTGGAACCACAGCAGCCAGCTTGGGGCCAGACATGACCAGAGCTGTCTTGGCTTGAACGACTTCTGTTCTGACTGTACAAGCAAAACCATGGAGAGTCCTCCCTGGAGGTGAGAAGCAAGCCAGGAAGAGAGTAAGTTAAGCAAAATTAATATCTCAGGTTTAAAAGAGGGAATCAAGTTGCACCTTGGTACTGTGTTTATTTAAAAGCAAAAATATCAAAATTAGTATGTAAATGTGAGCAATTAATGGCTGGTGACTCTTAGTGGTATTATTTTAATTATATGATATTCATCAAGTGCCTGTTGTGGGTGTATCGTCTCTCTGTCCCTCTCTATTACTGGGGTCTGAACCTCCTCCCAGTGGGACCACCCCCTCAGACAGGCAGCACCTGGTAACAACTCTCCAGATGGTAGAACCAGAGCTTAGGAGGGATTAACCAGGTCAACTCTTCTTTTAAACTCAGCCAGGACTTCAGTCATAGAAATTATATTCATTCAACAGACACAATGGTTGTTAAGACATAAAGCCATTAAAACAAAGGAGTAAATTTCTAATTATGAAATTTCACACCCAGAAATATTCAGAAGGATGCAAAGATCCTCCCACCACTTAGCACTGGCTCTTCTCTGCTCTGCCTGTGAGGATGTTGACCCTGGAATTGTGAAGACGCACAGCAGTCAATGTTGAATCAAGATTTGTCCAGCCGCTGCTTTATATACAGGACAAAACTGCATGCTGAAGGAGGGTTTTTGTTTTTTTAATGAAAAAATGATTTGCCCTGCAGGAAGTTACAGTCCACGTGCAGATTCACCAAATACACACTAAACAACCAGCAAACATATGTACGATTATAAGAATATACATCAAACTTCCCATAAGTACTGAAGAAAGGACTCAAATCAGTAGCAGT
Organism: Glaucomys volans; assembly: GCA_020662805.1. NCBI lineage: Eukaryota > Metazoa > Chordata > Mammalia > Rodentia > Sciuridae > Glaucomys > Glaucomys volans. The sequence continues at coordinate 375,033 of JAJEJO010004555.1, forward strand.
TTAGGCAGAGCACAATTCAGTGTCGCTTCCTCCATGAAACAGTCCCTCCCTGACCACCCTGGCAAAATTAATCCTTGCCCAGTCACTCTCTTCTCTACCATTTATATGTTCTCTGTTATTTCTCTATGTACTCCAATAGTACCACTGTCTGTATTTTATGTGTATTATTTATGTATTATTAATGCCTGCATTATTCAAACTACTTTCAAGATGACATATAAGTAGATTATAAAGTAATGCTAATGGGTCACAACTAAATTTTTCAACAAAATGAAAGAGATCATATCACTGGACTTTTATTAAGAATTATGAACATTGTTGGAAAGGTTGCATTCAATTGCAATCAAGAGGATCAAAAGATAATGAAAGATTAGAGTGAATATCAGTTGAGTAGCACAAGTCATTCTGTCTTCTAAAAGCAAACAGCTCATTTGATTTTCTGGTATATGATGTGAATATGGCCATCGCCATTGAGACCATTAACAGTCTATGTTTTTTTATTAAAATTATTCATGGAGGCGCACGCCTGTAATCCCAGCACTTGGGAGGCTGAGACAGGAGGATCTCGAGTTCAAAGCCAGCCTCAGCAACTTAGCGAGGCCCTAAGCAAGTTACTGAGACCCTGTCTCTAAATAAAATACAAAATAGGGCTGGGGATGTGGCTCAGTGGTGGAGTGCCCCTGAGTTCAATCCCCAGTACCAAAAAAAAAGAAAAGAAAAAAAATAAAATAAAATTATTCAGAGTTCATGGTAAAGCATTTTTCTGATAGGTCATTATCAAATGAAATATTTCAATTTTTTATCAAATGTGCATTTTATTAAATTAGCATGAATTTTCTTTTAACAGGATTTCTCATTATTATTAGAAAAAAGAATGATTAAATGAGAATTAGAGGAATGCCCAAGTTCAACCACCAGATACCTAGAACTGTAAAAGTGACAATGTTGAGACAATGGTTGATTCTAATTAGTAAGCTTCAACTTCATAGGAGGAGAACTTTAAAAATTAAAAAAATAATGCAAGACGTTTTAAGGCAATGCTCAAAATATTTTTCTCAGTGTGTAAAATCAAACAGTGACAAACCCCAATGTAGTATTTGTGATATCCTCAAAACTAGCAGAAGACTTGGAAGGACAGCATGTTAGACTTATATTTTGGTACTGGTGACTGAACCCAGGAGAGCTGGACCACTAAGCTACATGCCCAGCCCTTTTTATTTGTCTTGCCGAGTTGCCAAGACTGACCCAGAACTCACAATCCTGCCTCAGCCTCCTGAGTAGCTGAGATGAGGCATGTGCCACTGTGCCTGGCCCCTCAAATATTTTTAAAATCTTTGGGCAATTCCTTCATCATTCTACAGACTATTAAAGAGTTTTGTTTGTATATGGTTCTGCAAAAGAAAAGATGGCTTGAACAGTTATTGAAAAATTACTATTTTATCATGAATAGAAAAAGTATACATGGCCAGGTACAATAGCACATGCCTGAAATTTCAGTGAGTTGGGAGGTGGAGACAGGAGGATCACAAGTTCAAAGCCAGTCTGGGCAACTTAAGAACTTGTCTCAAAATAAAAAATAATTTTTGAAAAGGGTTGGTGATATAGCTCAGTGGCAAAGTGCCACTGAGTTCAATCCCCCATATTGATAAAAAAAAAAAAAAAGAGTGCATGTGATTTTTAATGCTGACTCAACTCAAAAGTTAAAATTTATAATTCTTCAAGATAATGCTATTCAAATCTGCACTGCAACAGAACCCTCTAAAGTTATGCTTTTGATGTGATTGAACTCCAGTAGAGAATTTGAGACCATCCCCAAAACAGCATACATACTGCAATTGTTTATCTCCTCTAATGTGTGCAAACTGGCAAGATGTGTATATGTGTGTGTATGGTGCTGTTAAAATTTATCCTGATGTGCAGTGGATTAGATTTAGTTATTAAACTGGAAAGTGTTTTATTAGTCAATATCTATTAAAATGTAAAGCTATAATGGAATTATGAATGATAGGGCCACAGATACAGAGGAAAACATAACAAAACTATTAAAATATTGTTAAAGGTCACTAGCCATAATTGTGTTTAGAAATCAGCATCAGCGTTAATTCTGTGTGCCACCTCGATAAATAATTCCAATATATCTCGTGGAAGTGTTTATGGGGAAGGTTGTTAAATTTATTAAAGAAAACACATTAAATATTCCAAATAGGGGCTGAGCTTGCTGCCGTTATTTCAGCAAAACCAAGGTTAACCTCAATACCCACGTAGCAACACAACTAAAATAACATGCAGAACAATGGAACGCAATCAGGTTCCAATCTCTGACTATCGTAAAATAAAAGCCCAGCCAAAACAAACCTCTTTAGATTCAATGGGTAAATGCTACAGTATGATTAAGGAAATAGCCATGAGCTCTTCTTTCACACATTGGGCATCTTTATCATGAAAGTTTACTTGGAAGAGGTAGTCACATGCTGTATCTGAAGAGACTCTCCTCCTCCCAAGGATTCAGCAGGCAAGCTGAAGTGTTGTTTTTATTTCGTGACTTTGAGAGCAGAGTGAACCTTGTTCTTGTGGCAGATGTGTTTCTTGAGTCATACAAATTCAGGATTTTTAGGTAGTTGAAATAATGAACTTGCTATTTAAAGAAAACATGAAACATTATTTGGGAACTGGATGTGTGTCTCAGTGGCAGAGTGGCCCTGGGTTCAATCCCCAGCACTGCAAAAAAGAAAGAAAAGAAAAGAAAGAAATTACTTTTTTTTAATTAAACTAGTTTTAAAGAACCTAACACACACACACACACACACACACACACACACACACAGACTGGGGAGGAGGGCTTGCTTAACTGGAGTTCAATTTCCAGCACCATAATAAATAAATACTGAAAACATGGACATGTTTTGTTCAAATTGGAGCTAACCATACCCTCATGCTGAAGCATACTAATGTTCAATGTTTGTACTAAAGGAACATAATGAAAAGTATTTAGCAGAGTGAATAAACTCAGAAATGACAGTCACCTTTTTCTAGTTGAAAAGCAATCTCATTTAACAAGCAATCTCATTTTCAAAAATGATATTTGGGATTTAAAATTAGTATATTTAATGGAGGTTATTGATATTTTTAATGAACTTAAATGTACATTTTTTTTTCTCAGAGAGAAAAACAAAAACAATATAATTCAGCAAGCCAAACATATCCAGGACTTAAAGACTTTTTTGTTATAGCAAGTGAGACCTAAAAGCAATCACCAAGCCCACCTATTTGTTCATGGTATTGTTTCAACATATTAAAACTGGCATTATTGGTCTCCTTTATTAGTGTACTCCAATGTGACTGAAATAAAATTAGGGATATTGTTACATTTCACTTGACAGTTTCAAACTTGTATTCATTATTTTCCAGAAGAGAAATTATAAATATCAGAGACATTTTTTAAAATCAAATAATGGTGTTCTTTTCGAAACCCTGACTCAATAATTGACCTAAATTTGGTGCTCAAAAGAGGTGAATGAATTATTACAGCTTAGTTCTTAATTCATACTAATGAATGATCACAAGACAATAAATTTTATCATTTTAGAGTAAGATTAAAAAAAAATTTCCATTGCTACATGAAAAGAGTGAACTATTATTATAGTAGTTAACTTTCTATTACTGTGACAAAATACCTGTGATACATAGGTTAAGAGGAAAGGTTAATCTTGGAAGGAGAAAGGGTTAATTCTGGTTCACAGTTTTAGAAATTTTAGTCCATGGACACTGTCCAAATTTCTTTGTGCACAAGACAAGGCAGAACATCATGACCAGGAGCATATGATAGAGCAAAACTGCCCACCTCATGACAGCTGGGAAACAAGAGAGAGAGAGAGAGAGAGATCCCAATATCCCCTTCCAGAGTAATGTCCACACTAACATGACTTCTTTCAAGAGGCCCCACCTCCTAAAAGATCCTCCTAATAGTGCCACCAGCTGCCAGTCTTTGGCAGACATTTAAGTCCAAACCATAACACATATTATTACTGTTCACAATTACCTATTTGTGTGGGTAAGCATTTTTCAACTATTAAAACTGAACAAAGCAAAGGAAAAAAGGAAGCAGGTTCATGAATGCATGCACATAGTATTGTCCTCATATGTTCTGGACTGCAATAAGCTTAAAAGCAAACAAGCAACCCCATGCATTCAATGAAATCTTGCCTGATTCTTTTTTTGGTATTGCTCATCTGGGGAACTTTCTTCTAGGTTGCATTCAAGTCTTAATAAAGTAATATTAGCCTTTTGTTCTTAGTTCTTTGTATGTAGTAAGAGCAAGTTTTGTCCAACAAAACTTTGTATTCTGTTGTGGGGGGGAGTAATATAATGTTTGCTATGTAAAGGTACTTTTTACTAGGAGGTATGATTTTTTAATAAGTCTAAATGTATCAATTAGTGTCTGCCCTCCTTCCAAACCAGCCCCTATAGAAAGTAACTCCAGATAGGCAAGAATTTTTATCTGTCTTGTGCATCACCAAATCTCCAGTAGCACTCAGAAAATTACCCAATAAAAATATATTTTTCCAGCAAATAAATATTCGATTAGTAAATAAAAGAACTAACCAAATTTGAAGGGAAAAATTCAGTGGCGCATAATTACCTCTTGTCTGTATCAAGACACCTTTCTCCCTCTTGTAGAAGTAAATTTTAGGAAATATGAAGGGACATTGCCAAGGTCATTTTCCGTGAGGGCCCATGGGTTGCTAAGAACTTTGAAGGACTCCCCTTCCCATCTGGGTTGGGAGTGGCTGTGTATGACCTTGAGCTCTAGGTCATAAGTAGCCCTGGTTGGGAATGACTGAGGGCAGCAGGAAGGGTGTAAGCAGGTCCAGCTGCAGGAGTGTGCAATGAAACCATCACTTTTCACACTTAGTAGAGATCAGTTATGCCCTTGAAAGCCTGCTCAGTTCTTTCCAAGCTGAAAGAGTGTAGTCCCCATTCCTCATTTTATGGAGGTCAGATAAGATCAAAGGAAGGAACAGACTTGAGAAATGGTTCCTAGACGTGGAGGGAAGGATCAGAGTGAGGTCAACCTTAGTTTCCTTTTTATCAAATTGGGATAGTATTCATACACTTCATAGGGATGTTATAAAGATTAACAAATATAATAAATGCAAAATGTAACTGACCCATAATATGCACTCACTCATAACTAAGTGTTGTTACTATTACCAGTGGAAGGTATAATGTTAGGAAACATTAACTGAAGATTGATTTCTTTGTGTGTCTTTGAACCCATTACTCTTTATCATTCTATCATATTCCATACACATTGTTCTCAGACAGAGTAGATAAGGCTGAGGATAAAAAATCTGTTGAATGTCTGAATGGATTTATTTTAAACCCATAGTAGAGACAACAGCTTGAAAGGCAAGACTTTCTTTTATTCACAAAGCTGTGCATTTCAAAAAAGAACAAAACAAGTGTGTAGCAGTTTTCCTCATTTTTGGTATGGAGCCCAGCACCCCCCGCCTGAACCAAGTACACCCACTATTAAGGCAATGTTTTTCAAACCGTGGGCTAAGAGCTACTCTTGGATCAGAAAATTGATTTGTTGGGATGAAACCACATTAACAGAAACAAGACAGAACAGAACAGAATATATCAAAAAACAGTGGCATGAGCCTGTAGTCCCAGCTACTTGGGAGGCTCAGTTAAGAGGATGCTTTGAGCCCAGAAGTTCAAGTCCAGCCTGGGCAACATAGCAAGACCCTGCCTTAAAAAGAAAAAATTAGAACATATCCTAGTATATTGCCATGTATTGGTAAATACTGTTTCATGAAGCTGTTGTTTCATGTGTGCTGTATGCACGTACTTGGCCATGATGTAAAATGTGTTTTCTATGGTGGTCACAAGGTTTGTACATCACCAGAGTCTCTATAGCAGAGGACACACATATCTGTCCTCTTAGAATGTACCAGGAAGAACCAAAGCTCCTGAGGGAATTTCTGTATTAAAGGTAATGAAAAAGGGCTGGGATTGTGACTCAGTGGTAGAGAACTTGCCTGCCATGTCTGAGGCACTGGGTTCAATCCTCAGCACCGCATATGAATAAATGAATAAAATAAAGGTCTATCAACATCTAAAGAAAATTTTTTTAAAAAAAGGTAACGAAAGAGCAGAGCAGCTATGGCCTGTATTGGCACCTCAAGCATCTTGGTGAGGTGAAAGAAGGATCTGGAAAGTTTCTGTGGCTAGCAGAAGGAATGTATAAGAAGCTCCAAACATGCCAAAAGACCTGAAGGAGTTGGAGTCTGGATAATAAGAATGTGGCGGGGGAGATAATGGTGGAAACTAGGACATCAAGAACCAAAGCTGGCTCAGGGCAATTGACCAAGTGAGAAGAGCCACCCATCGTGGAAGCTGTGTGGAGGGAATGCCATCATGGGTTGGCCACTGCTTTCCTTCCCAAATCAGCATGGCGTACAAGCTCTGCACCAAACACATGTGCCTGGGAGCTGCGGAGACCCAAAGACTATCAGGGAAGAAGAAGAAAGAAACTCTTGATTAGCTGCCCATGAAAAAGAACATGCTTTGAAGCAGAATTGGCTGAATGTACTTAGACTAGGAAGACCACATTGTCTGCAGCCAAGCAGACATTGGAAATTGTGTTAATGATCTGAGGTCAGGTCTAAGAAAAAAAAGTTACATCCTTGAACATCAGGGCTGTGTCTGTATAAAATATCAACCCCGACATTATTAATGAGGCCTTCAGATTTGGTGATTTAAAAGCCTTGTGCAATCTCCAAAAGGGTAGTTTCTGTAGAATGGTTGGTAGACAAGCCAGATGGGAATGGGATCAGGACAGAGTGGTCAGAATAAACTGCTCATTGGAGACACTGGCAAGGAGAGTGGGAATGGAAGAGCATGGATAGCAGGTTTGTGGGAAAGTTCTGTTTATTTTAAATGGAGAAACCCGAGAATTTATAGAAAGAATTTGTAGGCAGATGAAAAGGACTTACAGAGAACTATCCTTGGGTAAAAGCAGGAGCCAGTGTACATCGGATACATTTTTAAAGTGAAAACTGATCAAGTTAGCAAGGCGAGGGTGGTGTCACGCACATTGGTACCGTGACACCTGCAGGAAGGCGTGTGGAATGGGAAGGAAGGTATTAAGGGTGTGAGTCTAAGCGGTTTGTCCTTACCTCTGGCTCCCAGAACTGCTCCTTCTTGGAGACCAGCACCCTGAGTAACTGGGAAGGATGGAGACCCCATGGAAGGGTTCCAGAGTCCCTCCTCCTAGGAGCCTCATACAAAGTTATGGCTCAAATTCCTCCTCATTTGAACCCCACTGCCCAGGGGTGCCAAGTTCCCTGGGCCCCTGTATTCTGATCACTGTTCTCTTTGCTGACCTTTTGTGTGTGTGTGTATGTGTGTGTGTTCTCTACAATCACTGGTTTCTTGGTCCCAAAGAACAATTCTACACAGGAACTCAAATGGAGAGTTCAAACTTGAGGCAAAGGAATTTTGCTAAATGAGTCTTTCAAAACCTAACTTTCCTCAGGAAACAAGGGCTGTCTGTCTCACCCTGGCACTCATTCCTGCTCTCCCACTCCCTCCTGCTGTGTCAAAGGCATCTCTGAGAGGGAACCATGACATCACTTCCTTTGGGTGGTTCTGGGTCAGCCAGTCTCACACTCAGTAGCCTTGGTTCACTGATCTGCAAGGAAGTGGGCAATGGCCAGAGCTGGGCACACCCTGAGTTCTCCCTCCTTTCCCAACTGGCCCACCTTCCAGGGTGGCTGTCAGAGGCCTCCAGGAATTGGGCTATCTCAAGAGTGTCTCAGTATCTGCAGGTCCCTCTCAGAGATCCTTTAGAAACTACCCAGCACTGCAGGGATGGAGAGTCACCACTAGGTGGTGCCTGAGACCTTGTTTGTTTCTATAGGTGCTTAAACTGGTGCAAGACCAGACTCACTACTGTGTGTGGGTGGGCAGGGGAACCAACCCAATAGGGAAAATTGGGAGGCAAAGGTAGAAGTTTAAGAAAAACCAATGCTAAAATACCTAAGTTTACAAAAACAGGTCAGTTAAAGGTTATTGTTTTTCTTGATGCCTAAAATGGAAAAAGCACAGAGATAATAAGGAGCAGATTCCCTTAATTCCTTTCATTATTTTTAGCTCATCAGTCAGTTATTTGGCAAAGAAGCTGAAGTGTCCGCCTGCTAACGTTTCTGGCTACTGAAAATGAATCAGAAATCAGGATGTGGCAAGAGTTCTGAACTCCTCTAAGCTAATTCATATTCATTTTCATTCATAATCAGAAATGTAATGGGTGCCTACAATGTGCCACACCCTAGGCCAGGTGCTGGAGAGACCTGTGAACAACACGGACATGGCCCCTGGACTCTCACAGAACTAGCACTTGAGAAAAATGCGTAGACATGGAAAAAAATATATACAACTTCTCCATTTTGTACAATTCTGTGTTTTCATGACAATACTCTTCCTTTTGTCCAGCCATCACATGTATGGGATAATAAGATTCAACTAATTCAAAGATTTTCTGGAGGAGGGTTGCAGAATAATTTCCAGTACATGACCATTTACCATCAGGAGTTCCATGAAGAAAAAATACCATTAGATTTCCAAGCTTCTCCATCACATTCTTCTGTCATCTGAAGACTAGGACAAACACCACAGATGTGTGCTTCTTCTGGGGCAGAAATCTCTGTGGACACACTGAAGACCAGACACTGAAGTACGTAATTGGAAAATAAGAAAGGAAAGTTCCAAAATTCAGGATTCCAAGAAGATTATGGGGGAAAAATTGCTCAGAATATAAAGGTGTGGCATTTCTAAGCACTGCCAACTCTATTTCTCTAGCCAAGTCAAATATGACACAATGGAAGCTAGTTTTCAAAAGTCCTACAGGAGGAAGGCTATACTCCAGACTCAGTGTGGAAATCACAGTTGGGATGGGAAGATGTCTGACCTGATGGACAGGAAGGTGGGGAACACCCCCTGTGTGTATGCACATGAGCATAAGTGAGAGCTGGTTAGGAAAAGGCTGTTCCTATGGAATCAAAGAACATCAGAACTGGAAGTTACCTTGGCAGTAATTTAATCCTCCTCCCAATTTACAGCTGCAGAATCAGGCTTACAAAGGAAAGTCTCTCCTTCCCTGAGATCCCAGAGTCACTGCAGACAAAACTAAGAACTATCACCCAATATTTTCACTCTCAGTTCACAACTGCTGTCTATTTTATCTGCTTTTAAAGGGTTATAGAGAAATTCATTGCCTTTCTTATTTGGATTTACTAGATCTTCTCTTCTATGTTGTGGTGGTTGCATGATACTAAGTGCCCAATCTCCCCGCCTCAACAACAACAAAAAAAAGGTATGGAAGTTATGACTGTAAACTATTTGGGAAAAGGATCTTTTCAGATGTAATTACGTTAAGGGTCTTTAGATAATCCTTGATTAAGGTGGGCCCCAAGTTCAATGTAGAGAAGGGAAATGGAGAAGGTAATATGACGACAAAAACTGGGATATTGCATCTATTAGCCAAGGAACACCAAGAATTTCCAGCAGACACCAGTATCTAGGAGACAGGCATGAAATGAATCCCTCCTCAGTGTCTCCGAAGGAACTAATCCTATTAGTACCTCGATTTTGGACTTCTAGCTTCCAGAACTAGAGAGAATAGATTTCTGTTGTTTTAAACCACAAAATTTGTGGTACTTTGTTACAGCAGCTACAAGAAACCCATACATGTGTATTTCTCAGTCATTTTCACTGCCTTCATTCCATCCCTTCCCCACCTTGGAAGGAGGAAGCTCTTTTATCACAGAAACACATCACAGTTATGTGAGGCCACCACTATTGGAAGGAGAAAGTTTGCTCATGGATGGTCCTCTTAGAAAATTGAAAATGTTGGACTCAGCCACTAACTGAAACCAGTCTCAAGAAGTCCTCTAGAAAGGGCTTTTAGATGCCCTAAAGCTGAAAGCTGTCTCCAGTATGACCTCAAAGGAGAATCAATGGGAAAAGAAAATAACAGGTTTCACCCGACACTAGTGGTCACAAGTGGCTTTTATCAGACTTGTGTTCTCTCTGGTACTAAGAGAGGCTGTATTAGTGCGATCATTGCTTTTTCAACCAGGTCTTTCAATGACTTTTGAATGGTTCAGGGGATGGAAGTCATACCTCAAGTGAATTTGAAATAGAAATGGAATTTTAAGTAATATTTTAAGGAAAGTCTATTGCATTATGCAATGACTTTAAGAATATTTTTCCTTTTTATGTGGTTGTTGGCAAGTATCTGGAATGGGAAACAGGACCATCCTTTTGGGAGGCTTTCTCTTTGTGTTTCTCAATGCTGAAGAAATAAACACACAACTTTAATTTGTTCCCCAAAGGAAGGAATAAAGAAACCCCACTCAAGACTAGTCAGAGCTGCTGGAAGAGCCAGGAAAGAGTTTTTGTGGTTGGTTTGTTTGTGTGTTTGTTTTTCTTCGTAGTTTTCCAAGAAATCTTGTCAAGACAGTAGCTGCCTTTTGAGTAAAACATTCACTTCAAGGACCAAAGAAATTGATAATATTTGCTGAAACTGTCTCATGTCCTGAGTACATCTCACTATCCAAGCCCAAGGTCTGGGCTCCAAGTCATGGCTTAAAGAAGTAATGGTGTTGTTCGACAGAAAAGCAAGATAGCTGAGAGCAAACGTGGTCAGAATAATGTCATCTGGTAAATTCCACTTTGAGATTTAAATTGAGATTTAAACATGTCAGATAATGAACCTAAAGTGCCAGGTGGACAAGAATAGGCAATTTGCAGATTTACTGAGTGGGCTAAAGTAGAAGAGAGGAGGTTTGGTGGCCATCTGGTAGAAGGTAAAAATGAGAGGTCAAAACGGGATTGGTTCCACACCTGGTACCATAGCTTAGGGTCTTGAGTCCTATAGAAAAGGAGCAGTAAGTAGAAACTGTAGGATTGGTCTCCATGAAGGACTCTATAAGGCCCAAGGCAAAAGTGTCATTCTTATGTTCATGAGAGACTAACATGATATAGATTGTTGGACAGATGGGCCAAAACATAGCACCACTCTGGCCATCATGGATAGGAGGATTTGGCCCTTAGGTTTAGTTGGCTAGGATGTTGGAATTCTGATCCTGGTTGCTAGAAAATAGGAAAATGGAATCCCCCTTGAGAGTCTTTATTGACAGAGGACATTGAATGGGAATCAGCCGAGGAAAGAGGGGGAATGAACCTAGGGGAATTTGCATATTTACTGTAATAACATGGTCACCATTCACAAGGACAAATGACACATACTCTGGGTAGGACATTGTTGAAATAAGTAGAAAGTCCTAGTTGAGTATGTGGCAAGAAAAGTCAAAACTTGTATTACTAAGACTAAGGTGATCCCCTTCCTGCCGCCATACCTAAGAAACAGTAAGATTGAAATTGTACCTCACCTGTCAGGCTTTGGTTTTCCAAATGTGCTCCATAAGAGTCTAAATGTTCTGAGGAGACCCCTGAGAATACCTTGAGATTGGTGGAATGGTCAATAGCAGGTTCTGGGCCTTCCACCACCAACTTAACCACCACAGTCACTATTTCATCTATTTTTCTTTTGGTAAAAGAGGTTTCATAATAAACAAAAAGATTTTCATAGTTTCATAGAAAGATCTCGAACATGCCTGTTTTAGGGCTTCCTTGACTAAGCCCGGAGGCTCATATATAGATTTTCAATGAATTACGTATGTATTTGTATACACAATCAAGCCAAGAGAGGATTTGAAGCCGCAATAACTTTTTATTAATGAATGAAACCAGAGTGATTTATTTCTAAAATGCATTGCAAACAACAAAGCAATTAAAATAGTAAAGTGTTGAGAATACTGTTTTATTTCTTTTGCACACACCAGAAATGAACAAACACAAATCTTAATGCGGGACATTTATATTGATTCTATCTATTGGAAACAAGCAATATAGTGAAAGATCATGAATACATTTGTTATTGTCTATATTTCAAAGTTATTGCTGGTTGCATGGGTCTGTTTAACAGTTGTTGACTAATTTTCCATAGCAAGAAAAAATAATGGCCAATTCATAAATTGTGTTTCTGTATGAATTTTGATTAGCAGATTATTATTGGTTTCAAAAAGGATTTGAAAAGATTAAAGCTTCATAATAAATAAAAACTATGTGAATGTTAACAGTTTTTACTGTCCTAGCCTAATACTTCACCATACACAGATCAACAAGTATTTTCCTCCAGGCAGAAGGTCTCAATGAAAATAGCTTTGAAAGTAGAAGTATACCCCCAGGCATAACTAAAGATGAGGCTAATTGTTTTTCTCTATGGTAAGTTGACGGACCATTTGCAAGAACCTACCCATTTGTGTAACTATCAGAGGACCAGATGGACCTGCTCCAGGGCAGAGCATTCTTCTGAGGGCCAGTCAAAGCTAGCCAAAGCAACACATTGAAAAAGACCTTGTCATAAATCTATCAAATCCCCCTTGACTTGAGCTAGGCTGCTAAGCATAAAAATAAAGAAAGAAAGAAAGAAAAATAAATAAAAATCTTCTAGAATGTTCTTGGGAACTTCTCTTTGAAGATTTCCAAAGGTAGATAAAATACTCTGAAAGTCTTCCCACTTGATAAGCTTTCTTTACTTTCTTTATTTTGTTTAGCTCAGGTCATAGTCATAAGGAATTACTCCAAAAAGGGGGTTAGCATTGCCTAGAATTTCAGATTAGAGCCAACTGCACTAGCAGCCCAGAGAAAGGAGATATCATGAATCAGAGCATATGGACCAGATGCAGCCCTTCCCTGGGCAGCCACAGTCAAGACCAAGGGACGTGGCACAACTGCCGTCTGTTTCCAAGCAGGCAAAGTGATCCAGGAGGGTCTGATCAGAAGGGGCCAAATGGGAATCCAGTTTCATGGGTTCTTGGCAGCAACAGTGCTCGCTGCTAGGGGTAGACTGAAATGCTAACAGGAACCAGCCAGCTCCTTGTGAGGCGTGAGACTGGGACTGGGCCCAAGTCCTGGGAAACTGAACTGGCAGCAACCGGCTAGGCGGCTGGAACACAGGCTAGGCCTACCTCAGTGCCAAAGATGAGGACAGAAGGGACCAAGCAGACAACCTGGCTACTCATGTGCCTGGCAGTCAAATTCAAGGCTGTGTTCACAATGCTCCAGCTGTAGGCAAGAGGCAGCAGCAGAGGGTCTTCACGTGCCAGTCGTCATGGGAGAGAGAGGCAGCCTTCAGGCCAGGCCTCCACGGCCCCTTCTAGGCTGCAGCAGGGCAGAACAGAATGGAACCAGAGATGATTAAATGGCAGTAGATGATAGGCCTAGAAAATCCTGATTTTTAGCATGGTCATCTGAGGCAGGGGAATTACAGATCAGGTGTACTTCTCGGGAGACCACCACCAAAGCCCCCAGTTCTGCATCTGTATCTTGAAAATGAGAAACCAAGATCAACTCTTCTCTGGTTGAATGGATGCACGTTAACTCTGCATTCAGCAGAGCTTAAACAACTAATCCTCCAAAGAATGTCTGAATCCTTTGGAAAAGCTTGAAGTGGTAGGGTTAGCTTCCCATCTTCCCATATTCCTCCACAAGTGGACCACATCTTTGTACATCTTCCACAGAGACTGGGAACCAGGCCCAACGAATGTTGAAAAAAATGTTTTTTGTGGTTTTTTTTTTTTTTTTTTTAAATAGGAAAGAAATTCAGGTTCACATTCAGACAATTCTAGATGTAAATGTGCAAACTCACTACACAATCTTGCTCTCAATGTCTGTCAGTCCAAAAAGCAAGTATCCAGAAGTTGCTTCAAAATCTGACACTAAAAGCAAGTACCTTTTGCTGTCTGGAACCAGTTTCCAGCACGCCACATAACCCCCTGGAAGATTAGCAAAAATTGCTTTCAACTTACTACTTGCAGCTGTTTGGAATTCCACATTGCTGCTCTGCTGAGTAGCAGAGCCGAACTGGGCGAGCTGTACGGTAAACACATGAATCTCTGCCAGCGCTGGCATCTAGCGGCACCATGATTTGCAAACATGTTGAATTGCTATTTTATTCAATAAACGGAACTTACAATAGAAAATAGATTTGGAAGTTACATCAAAAGTGTTTATCCTGTTACAGTGGGCTGGTAAAGCTATTGTGCTTTGGTTATGGAGGAATCCCTCTTGGGAAGGAGGAGGCAGAGTTTCTGCCATCCTTTCCGGTCTACTATGAAGCACCCCGTGTATACGCAGGCTGCACTGACTCAGTTTACACGGAGCTGGACAATCCCTCTCTTTAAACCTCTTTCCCTAACACTGACTCCTTAGTTTTTAATAAGAATAGTCAATGGTTAGCAATCAGAAGTGATGGGTCCCAACTGAGGTCTTGTTCAAATGCAAAGGCCACAGAAGCTAACTCCTAGAAATATTAATGAGCACCAACAGAGCCTATTTCGAATGCAAAAGGACATGAGACTCACCTGTGGGAACAACTCCTTTGTTCCAGAGGCAGGAAAGATTAAAACCCAAAGCCTAGGTGCTGTTTTCAATGCCAGTTTAACATAGATTTTGTTCTGTGCTCTCCCCAGAACCATATAAGCCCTTATATTTCCCCAAAGGGGAATTTCTGCTATCAGGCCCCCACCCAGATGGATGACAGGAGTTGTATCTCTTCTCGATTAAATTAATCCTGCTCTGTTGACTCTTCCCTTCCGTTGTTTTCAGTGGATTTTATTCCTCATATTTTGTGAGACAAAAACCCAGAAGGAAATTAGTGAAGCTGGGAATCTAGTCTCATCTCAAAATCCAGTTTCAGTTTGAATTGACTAATAGTAATTATGTCCTTGTATCCTAGCCTCAGTGTTATTTATCAAATAGCATTTTCCTATATGTTGTATGTGAAATATATGTATGCACTGTAAAATATAATATGTGGTGGAAAATACATATGTTCATAGAAATACGTGTATATATGAACGTATGGGTGTGCATGTGTGCACGTGTGTGTATAAGCTTCCTCTTGTTAGGGTTGCACCTTCTCCGTCTGCTTGGGAACACTCCAAGGCAGCTGTCTGGGTCTCTTCCCTCAGTCTCAGAGGTTCCTGGGATGATTCTCTGCCTCCCCCATCAGTCAAAAAATATCCTCATCCTAGGACTGGGAGCTCCCCCACCCCTGTGGGAGAAGTGTCAAGTTGGGGAGGGGAATCAACTTCTCCAGCTGACAGAGCCAAGAGAGGGTAGTAAAGGTACACAGAGCAACACAGGAGGTGGAAGAAAATTCTCAGAGATCTGCCCACATAATAGCTGCACTTAACTTTGCCAGTTTTTTCCATCTGAGCAAATGGGTGTGGTCATTATAAGGCGACTATTCCCCTCAAGTAAATAGGGTATGCTATTTGGTGGAAAGGGAAATTGTAAGAGAAAGTGTCTCATTTCTGCAGTTTGAAAGCAGGTAATCTCTGTAGTCTGGGTGTCTATTTACACTGCTTTTCAGCAATAAAGGGTAACATTACCTTAATAACCTGCTCATCGGTGGCTGGGAGGATACTTAAGGCATCAGAGAAAAAGGCATTTACTCTGATAAGCCACTTTCCCCAAACAGCACAAGATCGACACCATTCACCCAGGAGATTTTTTTTTTTTTTCCATTTCTAAAAATACTTCCTGGTTCTGACATGTGATCTAAGGCACAGACGTCCCTGCCTCACTCTTCCTTGGCACCTCAATCCCCCACCCCCACCCCTGTCAGAGAGTGGAGAGAGGAAAAGTAAATGAGCACTAGACTTTGAAAGAAGCAAGTTCTACAAGTTAAAAACCCAACTAAGTAATTGTGAGGCAGAAAATGGCTTAGTAATTTGATCTCCGTGCTTCCAGAAACACCTCTGGGAGAGAGTGCTCTGTCAATGGGAGAGCGGCAGCTCTGCTTCCCAGACCCTGCTCAGAGCAGGAAAGTAGGTTTTCTCACCTTTTTTGTCTTTTCAAAGGGATCTCTGGACATTTCTGACCTACCCACTGCTCTCTTTTGGGCAACAGGAACATTTATTTCAAAATGGCCCTTTTTTGACACCTGTTCAAAAGCTGCAGGATGACAAACCGCACCCACTCCCACACCCTCAGCCATGGGGCATTGTTCTTGGTTCCAGTCGGCTTGGAAACCTCTCTGTCTCAACTTGCATTTAAAAAGGATCTGAGGACAGGCTCAGAGAAGATTTTTTTTTTTTCATAGATATAGCCTAAGGCATACAATGTGTGGGCTTCTTCTTTTTTTTTTTTTTTTTTTTTTTTCTCCTTCAACCACTAGTACTTACAATACAGGCAGAGGCATTTGCTTTGGCTGGAAAAGCTTAACTGAGCAATGATGGGGACTGGGAGTCTGTACACACAGAAGACTCACTGATTCAAACTCAGCCAAATCAAAATTTGATCATGTTAACCTTAGAAGAAAAGGTCAAGTTGTTGTTGTTGTTGTTGTTGTTTTAACTTTTTTTAAGCCTGTTTTTTAAAAGGTGAATTGAAAGGATAGGCAAGACCTGAGGAGGCACGTTCAATCACTTGGCATGCTTCTAAATACAGTAGGATATTGCTAGCATGAAAATGGATGCCACTCAGTACAAAACAGTCTTGTCTGTTCATTAACAAGCCTTCACAGAACCATAAAACTGCCTCTGAGAAACCCTATGAACAGTTAATTCAAATGTGGTCATGAGGACTGAGGTGTGGCTCTGCAATAGAGATGCTTGCCTAGCATGTGCAGGGACCTGGGTTCAATTCCCAGCACCACAACTCACACCAGAAAATGTGATCATGAAATTAAAAATAATGAAATGGACTCAACACTCTTTAAAATGATTTTGTAATAGAAGTTGCGAGGAGATGGAAAGTTTTGGTTGTGACTTCAGAATTCTTATGTACTAATAAGCTTTCCATCACTGTGACAAGGTAATAAATTCAAAAGGAGGAAAGTTTCGTCTCATGGTTTCAGAGTTTTTAATCCATGGTTAATTGGTCCTGTTGCTTCGGACCGTGGCTGCACCTTATACCATGGCTGGAGCACATGGGAGAAGAGGCTACCCATCCCTTGGTGACTGGAAAGCAAACAGTGAGAGAAGGAGGGGCCGAGGTCCCAATATCCCTTCTGAGGACATGCCCCAATGACCTAACTTCCTTCCACTAGGCTCCACCTCCTCAAGGCACCACCACCTCCACAAAGTGGGAGTAGCAACTCTGTTTCTACTAGCTGGTAACCAAGCCTTTGGCATATGGCCTTAGGAGGGTGGGGCACTTATAAGAATCTGGTTAACTTATTCACCGAGAAACACTAGATAAATAGGTTTATCTGTCAGAGACTGAGATTCCTCATTCTAAGTTTCCTCATTCCAAACTATAAAACAGAATATAGTTTTTCAAAGTATTTGGTAAACTGTGAAGGAGTATAAAAATGTACTTTTGTCTAACACTGTTATTAGATTATAAGACCTCTGAATGTGAATGTCCTCAAGTAGAACCCAGGAATCTGTATTTGTAAGCAGGATTTTTTAAGTGCTATGTCATTAGGCTAGAGAACTACCTTAGTGTGGTCCCTGGACCAGTAACACCTAAACCACCTGGGAACTTATTGGAAATGCAAATTCTCAGACTCCTGAGTCAGAAACTCTGGGGTGAGGTCCTGCACTCAGAGTTTCAACGGGAGCTGCAGGTAACTGTAAGCCAAGCAAAAGGTTGAGAACTGGTCTGGAACATTATTTCTCATTCTGTGGCATTCATACAAGTCATCTGGAAGTCTTGTTAAAATGCCTGGATGTCGGGTAGGGAAGGGTCAAGAGATTCTGTAGTTTTTAAGGAGCTCCCACACAGTGCTGAAGTTGGCAACCACATTTTAAACAGAGAGGACCTGGAAGACACCAGCATATTTCAGCAAAAGGAGTTCTGAAGCTTCAGGGCCACCTCAGGCCAGCACCTAAGATTGCTCCTACACACATTCCCTTAAAGAAGGAACAGGGTGGGAATGGATGTGGCGGAGGTTGGGGAGGAGGTGTTCCATCTAAGTTGCCCAAAAACCACTAGGTAAAGAGTAAGGAGGTATGGATGGAGAAAACAATGGAGTGCTGTGGCCCTGTCTGGACTGCCCTTTTATGTGTTTGAAAAAAAAAGCAATGACAGCTCTTGACCCCCATCCCAGAGATGGCTTTGTGGGTGTCACCTGAGTTCTGTCAGAAACTGACCCAGTGTGTTCTCTGGAATCTCTTAACAGAATGAGTTTTGATAAGGTGCAGAAGAAAGAGTAGCTGGTCCAGAATTCCTCCAAGATCATTTTTTTAAACCCCACAACATAGCATTCCCTCTCATTTACCTTGTTCCCCAGGGAACCTGCCTCTGGGGAAAATGTGGCCAGAAAGGACTTTAGTTTCAGACACATGAGGTATTGCCAGCAACAGAAAACACAGATACTGTATTCAAGCATGGTAAAGCAGCTGGCAAGCCTCTGCCCCACGCATCCCTGCTTCCCAGGGCCCCAATGCCCATCTCCCTGGCATGACCCTCATCAGAGAACAGGATGTTTAGAGGAGGTTCTTCTTGAAGGGAGAGTATCTTCCTGGGTTTTAATGAGATCATTTATTGTCTCTTTGCTTTGACGAAATGGTAAATGTGACGGGTGAAATATAAAGAATAATTAATCCCAGAGGTGAATCCATCCCCTACAATATGTCTTTTCTTTCCCCTCAGCCTGTTGAAAAGTTTACTGCTTCCAGATGCGCCTAGTTTCAACAGTAAGAGGAGCTGGTTCCTTTGGAGCTGCAAACTTGTCAGGGAAAAGCTGGTTTCTGAGAAAAAACTTAGGAAGGAGAGATGATTCCTGAAGAAAGAGCCAAATGAGAAAGCAGGGCTATGGTAAAGCATTGTGGGCCTCTCCAGGGGCCTGGACCCCAGGAGGAGGTAGAGGAAGGTCTGGGTCAGCTCCCACCACAGTAGCGGCTTCTCACTAATTAGCTGTTAAAGAATCTGGCAGCCTCTGAAGGAGACATTTGTGAGGAATGCTTTCCTCAGATCCTGCCAGTGCTCTGGCAAAGCCTGCAAGCCCCAGCCCAGCCGGGGACTTCCTGCTTCCCCAGAGCTCAGGACAGGCCTCAGCCACTGTCTGGAGAGGCCTCTGGAGCCCACACATCAGTCTTTGATAAACACCAGCCACTCCCACCTCAGAAACATAAGCGCTTTAGTCCCTGCCAGTTGCCTGGTAGCTTGGAGAGAATTCTAAGAGCTAGGAGCCCCCAGGGACTACGTGATCCAGCCTTGTGCTTCAGAAGGCAAGAAAGCTAACATCATGCCAGAGAACCACTTTTTCTCTTGTGTCCACTTGGTTCCTGAGGCTCTCGAAAGCCAAAGAGTACCTGAGGGACACCTGCTCTGAGGAGGGACGTAGGCAGGAGGGGATGGCCAGATAATCCAGCTGTGGGTCTCTGCAGACTGGGAGAGTGAGAGGGACTAGATGAGGAGTGCCAGGGCCTGGGTCTCTCCTGGCAGGCGGTACCAAAAATACAGGCAGGGTGGATGTCTGTCTGTGAAGAGGGACTGAGGAGAGAGGTCTGTAAGGAACGGTGGGCCTCACTCCACTTGCCTGGTCATGAGCAGAGGGAGTGAATATGAAGGACTGGTGGTGCAGAGAGCATACTAATGTAGAGGAAGCATGGCCCTGACAGATTCCTCAGAGAAAGCTAGAGAACCACAGTCCCCATGAGTAGAGAAAAGATGGTGGTGGTAAGGGGCAGGGGACAAGGTGGAAGACTGAGTTTGTGAAATCTGTCACTATCCTCCTTCCCCCTACCCTCACCCATTTATGCTCCCAATAGCCTCTTGCTGAGATTCCTAACACAACATAGGCATATACCTATGTCTTGGTTTGGGACATCCTGAAAGCAGAACTAAGCTAGGATAAAGCAAGAGCTTGGGGGCCCATGAAATGTTTTAATTTCTTTTTAGAAACAGATGAAAAACGAAACTTTAAATAAAAATGTTTTAATGCATAAATTAGTATATTTAGTTTTATACCAATAGTTATAAAATATATTTTGTTGTTTTTCAATGAAAGTACTCACAACCACAAAGGCCAAAGTGCCTTGGACCTACAAGACTCACCATTGTGATAAACCCTGGGTTGAAACCTGTGCTAAGCACCTTATATACATTATAGGAGTCTTCATAATAGTCCTTCAGTTATCCCCATGTACAGGTAAAGAAACTGAGACTCAGAGAGGTTAAGTACTTGCTCAAGGCCCCAGCTCATGAGCTGCAGAGCTAGCATCCCTGCTATTCCTTTCTCCTCCAGCTCCTCCTCTTCCCCATGGTTTGCAGAAAAGTGAAGGACTGGGGTGAGTGACAGTGAGGAAAAGATTGGTGGGGGAATGTGTCTTCTCTCTTGGCTGCTCTCATTTCTCCAGAACAGGACCAGGGAGGGCACCGAAGCCTCTGGCGGCTCAACATCTGCAAACAGCCGTGAGGGTGCATCTCTGCAGATTCTTGGAGCTGCTCCGTCTGCTTCAGCCAGATGCATATTTGTGGCTTTCCTCCTTGGCTCCTTTCCCCAAGTTTTCATTCCTTTTATTCTGAGGTAGAGCTGAAATTTTTCCAACAGAGCCCATGGTGGACACCCAGAAGTCAGTAGGGACTCCAAAAGGAAGTTAAGGCTGGGGAAGGGGGCCAACCTAAAGTACACAACACTCAATCCTTTATTACTCACATGTGGCCTGATGGCTGGTGGACCCACTCCAGGAAAATCTGAACCCGGCCTGAGCCTCCCTGCGGCTGTCCAGGCCTGGCCTGGATACCCCCACCCCAGCCAAGCTTATTGTTTTCATATTATAGCCGCAAAAGCCCTGAACTGAGGCTCAATAGACATAGCCCTTCTAGTCTCAGCTGCACAGTGAACTTGAGCTGAGTGACCTCGACCAAAATGCAAAGCCTTTCTGTTTTTCAATTCCCTCATCTGGAAAAGGAGGCTGTTGGAGGTAATGGTATTTCAGGGCCTAAGCCTGTATTTCTAAGTCGGTGGGTCTAGAAAGACAGGGCTGTTGCTTGAAAAAGCCATCTCCAAATCCCAAAGGCCACTAAGGCCCCCTTTGGCAAGTGTTCTAACCAAAGGCACTCTGGGCACTAACCCCCTTCAGGCTGGGCACTAAGGACCGCCACGTTAGTGGACAATCTTTCCACTCAGAGCATCTTCGACAAAGAACGACATCTGGGCAGAGGCAGGGCCACTTCTGGGAGGCATGGTGGAGCTGGAGGCTGCCTTGGCACTGCGGGGCAGCGCGGAGAGCCAGGTGACTGGTCTGCGCCAGAATTAAGGCGCCCCCTCCTCCGACACCTAAGCCGACCCAGTCCTGGGGCCAACCCAGGCAGACACAGGAGGACGCCGGAGCCTCTGGGCGTCCCCTCCTGCCCAGGCCAGGCTGGCGGTTCCCCCGGCCACGGAAGTCGCGTGTTCTTTCTTTCCTTTCCTGTGCTTAGTGGAGCTGAAATCTGATCGTGGAAAGTCTGGGGCGGGTCTCAGACCCGCGCGGCTCCGGCTCCCAGCGCCTGGGGCGATTCCTGCAGAGGAACCCGGCTGGGCCCACCGCGGGGGCGGGAGGTCGGACACCTCGGGAACAGGCCTCTTTGTCTATGCGGGTGAGGGGCTGGCAAAGGAGAGGGAATTAATTGCAGGGGCGGGGAGGAGGAGGGGGCCGGGTAAGCCGAGTGACACCTGACAGCTCGAGAGCCCCCAACCCCCACGGCTGGGGGGTGGTCCTGCTAATCCCTTCGCGAGAGGAAGCTAATTACTGCAGCCAGAGAAGGCAGGATAAAAGCGAGCGGGGACCCACACCCACTAGGCCTAGAGTCATGCTATTTGCTGCTAAATTAATATAATTATATTACCTAATACAGAAACCACGTTAAGAACTCCGGCTCTCTGTTCCAGCGAGGAGCTTCTGATGAGTTAAAGGCAACATCTTGGTTTAATTCCTTCTTTTTTCCCATCATACCCCCCCAACACACACACACACACACACACACACACACACACACACTACAAATGTCAGAAATAAATTATCGAAACCAGATGTGAGGTTTGGGGTGCACATTTTCAGGCAGTTCTGTGCTAACAGATGCCTTGTATTAATAATGTACAGTTGTGACAGGAAATATGGTTTAGAGTCCTGGAAAAACATGAAAGCTAATTCCATTACCCCTTTTCATGGTACCTACTTCTCAAATGCTCAACTGGTTTGCATTACAGTGAAACTCTAGAGGAAAAACGATTTGGTCTGCAATGGTAACTTAGCTCTGCTTCCAGCCTCTCCCCTGGAGAAGCACCCACCTTCCCAGGCACCTGCAGACCTACATTCTCTGTGCAAATAACCAGAGATGGGAACATCTGGACCAGGTCACTCCTCGGGGGAGGCACTTCCAAATGTTCCCTCCTTTCCTGTTCATGGTAGACAGTAAAATCCAACTGATGATCCTAGTTTTGCACTCTTGCCTGGGACAGACAGTCCCTTTAAACCTGGCCTGCCCCCTCACACTTCACTTGGAGCAAAAGTAAAAACAATAAAACACTTTTATGCTCCAGGAACCAGATAAATCCTGGTAATTGATCTCGGGAGAGGGATTATTAAGGGGCTAAGTGCAATGCTTTCCAGAACTGGGGGTGTAATAAGCATGAAGCCAAACAAATGCACAATTTGTTATCTGTATTTCATCACTTGATGCATTGCAAGCAACTGGCTTGAAAATGGCTTTTCTCCAGGAGGGGAGAAGGCACTGAAATAGCTGTAACACATCCACTGACAGTTATGCTCTGCTGCTGAAAAAAATGTCTGCACTCTCCCTGTCTCACACAGGCAGGCACACTCAGCAGGGCCAGAATGTTCCCACTCTGCTCTTTTTAGGGACAGATTCCTCTCCACTTTATGCCAATACCCAATACAAAAAGATAAAACTCTTTCAAGGTGTTCCCCACTCTTACTCTACACCTACAAAGAAACAACCAGGTAGCCAGCAAGGACATCTATCTGCCTTAGACGTAGATGAGAAAGGCTTTCCAAAGAACAATGAAGAAAGAACAATATCTACCAGATTGGTTGAGTGGGACCAAAGAAACCCAGCCACTAAAATAATACCTGACATTTATTGAGAGTTCACTCCATTCCAGGTATAGTCCTATCTGCTCTTATGTATACGTCATATAATCCTGACAATACCTGCTAAGGTAGGTGCAGTACAACTGTATCCCGAGTTTGTAGATGGAAGTGGGTTTTAGAGATGCTGAGTAATCTGCTGAAGGTCACAGTTAGTGGCAGAGCCAACACTCAAAATTAAGTCTGTCTGTATTATGGGCAAATCCAAATTGTGTAATTCTTTTACCAGAACTTTTTTTTCCAGGCAGATTGTTTAGTTAATGTCTACCATATAATAACAATAGCTGCCCTTGTAGACATTTTGTGTTAATGATACTGATTAACCTAGGAGTGGAAGAAACTTCTGGGGATTAAGAATCAAAAATCTGGTCTTTCTGGGCTAGGAATATAGTTCAGTGATTAGAGTGCTTGCCTAGCATGCTAAAAGTCCTGGGTTCAATCCCAAGAACTGCAAAAAGTCCAGGTTTTAAGCTCTAGCTTTAGCCCTCCCTACCCATAAAATCAGGAAATTCGTCTCCTTAGCTTTAGTTTCTCCACCTTAAAGGGTGACATGATGATTATTGCCCTGCTTATGAAGATCATATGAATAAAGACTTTTCAGATTTTTATGAAGCACTAGGAAAATAGCTGTGTGATCTTGGGCACATGCCTTTACCTTCTGATCTTTATTTACATTAACTATTAAACCGTGAGATTGACAGTATGGAGGTTCCTCAAAACACTAGGCATGGAACCACCATACAACCCAGGTAGACCACTCCTCCATTATCCTGAAGAATTAAAATCATCTTACTACAGTGGTCCGTGCACACCCATGTTTATAGTAGCACAACTCACAATAGCCAAACTGTGGTACAAGCATAGGTATCCATTAATGGATGAATGGGCTTAAAAGTGTGGTTTATATATACAAGGAAATTTTATTCAGCCATAAAGAAAAATGAAATCATGGAATTTGCAGGAAAATGGGTGGAACTAGAGAACATCATGTTCAACAAAAGTCAAACTCAGAAGGTCAAGGGTCATATACTTCTTGTTATATGTGGAAGTGAGAGAGGAAAAAGGAAAGGAAAGGTGGCAGTAGATCTCTTAAAAATCAAAGGGAGATAGGGAAGGAATGGGACCAAAGGGGAGGAGTGAGGAGGGAGGGGGATGTGCTGGGGAGTGATATTGGCCAAATTATATTTTCATATTGTATGCATGTACAAATATGTAACAACAAATCCCATCAGTATGTACAACTGTAATGCACCAATAAAAATGTGGTGAAAAAAAAAGAGAGAATGTCAAACCAAAAAAAAACAAAAAACAAAACTGTGAGATTGAGTTAAAGAACATTCTATTCCACCTCCTGCTTGGAAGTGGTACATTTCAAGGATGGTTGTTATGGCATGGTTCAAAGGAGCAAAAGCCAGGAAACAGAGAATGCCTTCTAAGAGGAAATAGCTGGATCTGTTGCTACACACCCACATAACAGAATAGTACATAACCAATGAACATGAAAAATCAGAGCTACACCAGATAGCTCAGTGGAATTTCTATGAGGTGCTGAGCGAGAAGAGTAAGATGTGAGAAAAGGTGTATAAATGATCCTACATCTGTAAAATAATGAGTAGGACTCCCCGACCCCAGACTGTGCATGGGTAAATATTCTATATAGAATTATAGAAATAAAAAGGAAATTATGGAAAATATACTGTATATTAAGGTGGGTAGAAAATGGAACCAGGGTTAATCATATAATGGAAAATGGGGAAGGGGATAGACTGTATTTGAAAATAACAAAAAGGCATGTATTTGCTCAATGCATGCAGTTGGGGAAAGGTCTACCTGTGCAGTTATATGGTATTTTTTTAAAACATGAATCACTCAAGTTATTCATAATAAATAATATTTTTTATTTAGAGATTCCTTGCACACATTAGCACCAATCTCTTGGTACTCCCATCACAAGATGACTGAATGTCAATGGAATGTTCCCTAAGGTAGAAAGTTCCCCAACTCAGTTGGATTATTACCCCTGTCCTTTAATCATGTTTCTGCTATATAGTTGCATATGCAACGACTTTCTCATATAAAGGAAACATTCCCAGCACCTACCCAAGCACTTCATTTATATTCAACGAGTACCTCTTGAGGGTCTGTTTGTAGGCGCCGGCCTAGAAGTAACAGTGAGCAGAACAAAGCCCCTGCCCTGATGATTATCCTCCACAGGGGGAGAGAGATGACGAAGACCAGAAGCTGGGTGATGGTGTAGGCCTGTGGTCTCAGTCACTCAGGAGGCTGTCTGAGGCCAGCCTGGGCAACATAGCTCACAAAACAAAACAAAAAATAGTAAATAAAATAAAATATAAGAACAGTAAACAATCCAGACTGTGAATAAGAATAAAGTAAGAGGGGAATGTAGCTTTGTGGTAGAGCACTTGGCTAGCAGGCACAAGTCCCTGGGTTCAATCTTCAGTACCTTAAAATACATACATATATATACATATATACATAAATATAATATTAAAACAAAGCAAGGAAAATGGAATGGAAGAGAAGGGGGTACCGGGCAACATGCTGAAAAGGGTGTTCAAGGAAGACCTCTCTGATGACGTTCAGGCTGAGACCTGCATGGAGTGAGAGAGGGTGACATGCATCATATTTGAGAGGAAGACAAGATCCAATCTGTCTCTCTCAGCCTCTCCCCTGGCTCCTTAGTAGTTCTATAGCTCCAGCCTGTCCCCCAGTTTCTGTTTCTTGCTTTCTATGGTCGATTTTCCATACAGGCAGCCTGAGTGATCCTTTTCAAATGCAAATGAGATCATGTTAGAACACTACAAAAGCCTCCAAGAACTTGCCATCACTCACAACATCATCCAAAGTCTTCGCCTTGCCTGGCAAGAGCCCACGGGCCGCTGCCAGCCACCTCTCTGACCTCAGTCCTGCCTTTGCTTGCTCACTGGCCCCCTTGCTCTTCCTGGAACAGGCCAAGCACACACCTGCCTGGGCTGCTATCTGGGCTGTCCCGAGGCCTGCAGCTCCCGTAAGTGGACCATGATTCATCCAATTGCTCTGACCATGGATTTAGGAGTGGTTCTTGATGCTTATTCTTTCACGCCACAGCCAATCCATTGGCAAGTCCTGACAGGTGTCCCCTCTAAGGGGATCCAAGTCAGAGTACACTAGTACACATGATCCTAATCCAAGTCATGGCCACATCTCACCAGGATTACTACACCCACCTTGTTGACATGCTGCACCCCATTACCTATCCATCACCTCGTAACCAAAAATGTCCTTTTCAAAAATGTATTCAACATTCAAAAAATCCAGAGGTTCATCAGTAAGCAAAATACAGAAGGTCCCAGTCCTGAAAGAATCAAAGTTTTGGGGAAGAAAGTGAAGACAAGTTCTGCTTCATGCATGTTGAAATAAGCAGTTGATTTAATTGGTCAATATTATAAAACACATTTGTATGTATAGACCTTCATAGCCTCTGGCATTTTATTGTTATTCCTTTAATGGTTTAAATTTACAAATTCCACATTCAGGATGCTCTATTTTCCCCAAGTTGAAATGTTCTGGAAATGTTCTGCGTCCTCCTGTTAGTAGATGCCTCGATATCACATCACAAACTACAGTACATGTGTTGTACCAAAGATCTAGTTGGGAATAAAATTTCTAGGCACTTTAGAAATTAAAAATAGAATTATTTACTAACATAAGAACACAAACACTCCATTCAGATAAGATACCCCTGAAGCAAGCTCTTTAATAAAACACATAGGCAAGGATCTCCACCTACTGACTCCTGTCAGTTCCAAAAAGGCTTTGAGGGGAGCAACCATACAGAAATGGGTAATTTTAACTGTCATCAATCACAATTTAATCTAAAGTTGGTCTTAGTCCCAAACTTTGATTAAAATGCTTCTTCCAAGCTACCTTTAATTTTCCTTTGGCTGTTTGCCCCAGCACCTGGAGAGTGAGAACTACAGTTTATTCTTCATTTGACCCCAGTCATAGCATACAGTCCCTGACACAAAAGACAGATTTGTTGAATGAGTGAATGACACTTTTAGGACCAACTTAATTCTAAGTCTTGTGACTAATTGAAACAAACATAGAAGTATCTTCCTATCTTTTGAGGGTCATTTCAGCAAGAACAGTATTATGGCTGCCTCTTTCCACAGTCAAATTCTAGAATTTTCTCCACGGCTGTCAGCAATTTTTTTTTTCTTCCAAAGCCCCTTGATTCAGAAGAGTTTGGTTGCAGGATATAGAAACCATTATACTCATTTTAAACAGAAATATTATTCAATATCAGGAATTAGGTGCCTGCAAAATTGTTGGCAAGTCTGAAGCAGCAGATCTAGCCCAGGCATACTGGAATGACTCCCAGAACAACAGCCCAGAGCTGGCTGGATAGGGCTACTGCTGCCCGCAAGGGTGAGTCTGAAGCTGATGAATTAAAGCATCCACATGGCCAGGGCCACCACTCACTTCAGGGATCAAGAATCTGTCATCACCATCATCAGAGCCTCTCCTTTTGATACCTCTAAGGCTGTGATAGAGCACAGGAAGTCCTCTGTAGAAAACACCATGTCTACCTGGGCACACCTACTGCTGGAACCAGGATGACTCAGGGCAACACAGAGGGAGGACAAGCTGGGCTGCCTGGTTCTCCTGCAGATGCTCTATGGCCGAAGCTGCAGGAAGAGGACCTTGGTCTCACTTGTACCACTGTATTCAACAGACGGAATGTAAATTCTCATCAAGAATTCTAGCTGCAAGGAAGTCTGAAAAACAGAATTTACTTATAGATTCACTGTAAATCATACAGGAAATCATACCTGGGAAGGTAGAAAAGATGCCGAGTGCCCATTGGCCATAATCACTGTGACCCTGTCATCCGTTTGGCAAAATATCAATAGCGCTAATACAGCTAACACACAGCACTGGCCAGATGCTGGTTTAAGGACGAACTACCATGGCATCCCTAGCACAAGAGCGTCAAACTCTCCCGTGAACAAATAACCACCCACTTGAAGGGGAGGAGGACTTACACCTCCCTTCCTGAAGCTGGAGGAAGGAAGCAGGAAACAGAGCCATCTGAGGTGGAAAATGGAAGAATGAGAGAAGGCATATTTTCAATTTAATATAGGTATCTTTTCCTTCATATTGACTTCTTTTGTGGTCAGACTGAATGTCCTTCAGGGGGTCAATGTGCGGCGTGGGAGAAGAGTGACACAGTAGTCCCCAGGCTGAGAGGAGAGACCCAGTTCCTCCTCCTAGGGCTCTCTGGGGGTCTGACTTGGCAAGCTGCTCTCTCCTGTAATGTGGTTCTAATTAAACACAAAGCTTGACAAAGAAAAAAATTAGATAAAAATGAAAAGGGCCCAAGGGTAGGAATTGAAGGATTCCAAGGGAGCCACTAGGGAGGACGCCATTTAAACAACCATGGAATTGCATGTGTTTGGGGAGCGAGAGGGAGAGGGGTACACAGGGCAGTGTGTGAGTGACAAAAGAATTGCAAAAGCCGAGGGGTGGCTTCTTGAAAGCCAGACACACAGGAAGGGGTCCTCAAAGTACTGGCCTTATCTCCATTACTCAGTTAGGGTCCCACCCAGAGCCATCCCCAGCAGCAGAACGAAGATTGCCCAGCCTGGGTTAGGGGAGTCAATGGGTGGGATGCCTTGCTGAGGTAAAACACAGTCAAGGACAACAGCCACAGACAGAAGGGTGCTGGAGAACAGAGTGTGGTTTGGTCAGTGACCAAATGAGGTCTAGCCAGAAGAAGCTACAGAGATAATAGGAGAGAAAGGGGGACTAAATGGAATTACACGTAGAGGAAAGTCTGTCTGGGGAGTCCCTTCAGCTTGTCCTATAAAGCTCAACAGCCTGGAACAACAAGAAGCACCACCCCCACAGGGCTCTGCTCCCTCACCATCTGCCGCTTTCCTGGAATGACTTGGGCAAGATGAGGCTGCCATCTTTGTGTGGGTTTCTGAGGCCACCAAGAACTGGCAGCCAGCAACTACCACTGGTCATAGATAGCCAGGCCTTCATACTCTTCTGTGACCTCAAGGATTTCTCTGTCCTTATTTATCTTTATTGGAGATTTCTATGTCAGGATCTTTGTCAGAACTAGTGGGCAGAGCATCACCTCGTCTCTCTGCAGGTAGTATTCCTCGTCTCCCACAGAAGGGGAATACAACTACTTATTTTAAAGGGTTATGGAAGGGTTAAAGTGAGATGTAGTTAGTTTAGACATTTCATTAATATGAAATTAGAGCAGAAACTGGCACAGGATATGTGCTAAATAAACATTGTCAACTTTTTTCTGTTTTATTTTGATGGATTCTTTTCATATGTTGGAGCTCAGGATGTCTAGATTCAGGCCATGGAGGAGAACTGAAAGTGGATGGGGAGGGGAAACTGGATGAAGAAATGATACAAACTGTCATGAAGGTGGGTGACTGGGAAGCTTTGGCAATGGATTATAACAAGGGTCAGAGGTTGACCAGTCAAGTGAAATGGATCCTCAAGGAGGGTAGGAGTAATGAGGAGAAGGAAGAAATGGAACTGGGGGCAACATGGCTTAGAACACAGATTCAGCTCCGATACTAAAGACCAGAATAATGGTGTCTCTAACAAAGTATATTTCTCTTACATAAAAATCAGGGTAGATGGGTCAGGGTTAGTATGGTGATTACATGGTATTGGAGAGCCAAGTTTTGTTTGTTGGTTTGTTTGTTTTTGTGGTGCTGGGGATTGAACCCAGGACCCTGTGCATGCAAGACAAGCACTCTACCAATTGAGCTAGATCCCTAACCCAAGAGTTATTGGAGGAGGTTTCTTCTGCCTTGTGGCTCTGCCATTCTCAACGTGTGGCTCCATCTCTCAGTCTGAGATGGCTGCTGCAGATCCTGCCATAACCTCTGGTTTCTAGCCAGGGGAAAGAAGAGAAAAGTGATAGTGATCACATGCTTTTCCTAAAGGAATAACCTAGAGGATGGTATACCACTTCTACTTATATCTCATTGGTCAAGACTTAGTCACATGACCAAAGAGTTGCAAAGGAGGCTGGGAATATGGTCTAGCTGAGTAGTCACATACTCAACTAAATTGTAGT
This sequence comes from Glaucomys volans, assembly GCA_020662805.1. Lineage (NCBI taxonomy): Eukaryota > Metazoa > Chordata > Mammalia > Rodentia > Sciuridae > Glaucomys > Glaucomys volans. Next base: position 405,333 of record JAJEJO010004555.1, read on the forward strand.
GAAATAAAGGGGAAATGGACATAAGGCAATCCATTGTGTCTGCTCTAGAACTAATACACCTTGGGATCCTAATGGGAATTTTTATTTCAATGATTTTTGAAACACGTGGCAATGCCATATCATTTGTGACCAACATTCAAAAGGCCAGACTGTATAAAGAGTTGGAAGTTGCAAGCTTCCTACAATGACCCCACTCCTACCTAATACCAAAGCCTTATCGATGTTGATGGAAACATGCCTTGAATTGTCCAAATTCTCTCCAGGAAAATATTTTGAAGGTTAATTAAGTCAAAGAACTATTGAATAAACTTTCTTCCTCTGGATTGATTCCATCCATTACCATTGAGATTTATTAAGTCGATTACCTTTTCAGAGAAGGGATTATTAAAGGGCAGAATACATCAGGCTTTTTAAGTTTGACAAAAATACTCACTTAAATTATTATTAGATTCTGAGATACGTTCTGAAGGTGATGAAGGAAGTTTTTGGACTAGAGCCAAATGCTAATGCTGATTTCAACAGCTAAGCAAGATCTAAGCAAGCACTCTGGGATCACTCCTGCTCCCAGTCACGCTGTTTAATGCCTAACCCCTAGGTTGGCATGTGTTGAAATGCTCCTGTTTGCCCCAAGCCCTTTCTGGAAAGAACTGAGAAACACATATACCGCAGGGTAGATTTCTCACTAGAAAGTGAGAGCAAGATGTTTCCTTTGTCCTTATCCTCTCCTCTTAGGGATGTAAAAAAAAATTTTTTTTTAACAAACATAGGGAAATTATGCTATGAAAACTGAAAAAGGAGACAGAAAAGAGGAAAGTAAGGAGAAAGAGAGAGAGGGAGAGAGACTGTGTTCTTATCCTTTTGACCTTTTGTGTGTGTGTGTGTGTGTGTGTGTGTGTGTGTGCCAGAGGCCACTTTGACAGCCTAACGAAAACTACACAATCTTCTCTGAATAGTGTTTTTAAATACATAAAATACATAGGATTGCTTAGGAAGCCAATTACATTGAGATAGCATGATTCCTTAACATTTGTGACCCCAAGATGGAGAATGCTCTTGGTTCCCTCCCCTGCATAAATAATCAACTTCCTTAAAATCAAGCTCAAGTCCCGACTGTTCAGGCTGCCTTGGCTGATAGTTTGACAAACCTGGTCCCTTACAGGAAACTGCTGTGATGCATGCCCATTCTTTCTCAGACATAATCCCAGCCTCTGAGGGCTATTGACATAAAGGTCAAGTGCATGGGCCTCCTTTCTGCAGCTCAAGTCAGCACCCCAGGGGTAGATCTATATGGGCTCTGCCTGGATGCCACTTGCTTTCCGGCAGGCCTGCCCAGAGATTTGATACTGGGATTGATCCATCCCCCAAAGTAATAGCCTCATATAAGTCTATAAGTTTCTCTCTTGACAAAAATACCTGTAAGAGGATAGTATTTTCATAGTAGGAGAAGCTCCCATTCTTTGAAAGAAGTCTTTGTTTTGACAAAGAGGGACAAGGGAGAGGCAAGTTGAAGGGGAAAGATGAAGAGGGAGTCACCATTTCTGTGCCTTAGATAGTTTTGCCTCAGCGGTGGATCTGGACTGAGGGAGTTATGAGGCCAAATACCACCTCAGTGTTGGTTCTTGGGGTCTTCCCCACATGGACAAGTTTAGAACAGGAACAATGATATCAGACAGGACCCCAAGACTCCTATCATTCCAGCCTCTCACTAAGACTTGTAAATCTTCAGAAATCCCCAGGCAGATAATGACCCTTCCCCAGTATGTCATTTTTTCTGCTACGATGATAAAATGCCCAAGAAAATCAACTTAAAAGAAGAAAAGTTTATTTAGGCTCAAGGCTTTAGAGGTTTCAGTCTATGGATGGCCCAGGCCCAGTCACTTTGGGATCTGTGGTGAGACATGATGGCAGGAGACCATGACAGAGAAGTCTACTTACCTCATGGGCGACAAAAAGCAAAGAAAGACAGGAAGGGGCCTGGGTTCCAATATCTCCTTCAAGGGCACACCCCCCAATTACCTCACTTCCTTCCACTGACCCCCACTTCCCAAAAGCATCGTCAGCTGGGGATCTAGCCTTCAACACACAAACCTTTGTGGGACATTTAAGCTTCATAACATACAGGTTGTCTTCACTGAGACCCCATATTTGGGGGAAGTTACCATTCAAAGATAGGCTCAATCAAAGTCTTAAGAAGCCAGGCCCTTCCCTACCCCTCATGATGGACTCTGATGAGGGAAGAGCCATCTAGAAATTCCACTGAGATACCAAGACCCCCTCTGAACTCTAGTCACAATAGAACTACTTCCATTGTGGATGAACCAAAATAATTCATTTATTTAAATTCCGTGTCAGGCTCCAACCCCGGACTGCACTTAGCCTGTTTGGCCACTGCCTCCAAAGTGCCGGAGACCCTCCCTGAGGAAGATGCTGTTAGCTTCCGTACCTCTCTAGGAACAGCTCTGCCTACAAGGAGAGAGAAGAGTGTTCCTTCCAGCAGTGCAGCGCTCTCTGAATTTCCCTCGTTGCAATTCCCATGCACTTAGAGGGCTCTACCTTAAAAATTCAATCTTACTGCGTGAATATTTAATAATAATGATTGTTTTTGTCATTAAAAGTCATTATAAGCCTGGCACAATAGTGCATGCCTGTAATCCCAGGGGCTCGGGAGGCCGAGGCAGGAGGATGGCAAGTTCAAATCCAGCCTCAGCAAAAGCAAGGTGCTAAGCAACTCAGTGAGACCCTGTCTCTAATTAAAATACAAAATAGGGCTGGGGATGTGACTCAGTGGTTGAGTGCTCCTGAGTTCAACCCCCAGTTACCCCCCCCAAAATTATTATAAAACAAAATTAGAGCAAAGTGTTAATAGAGATTTGTTCCTAAGCAGTATGACTAGTACTGGCTTTTAGTTTCTTCTTTAGGCTTACACATATTTTTAAACTTGACTTTAATAAGTTAGTATTGTTATTATGATTAGAAAAAGAGAGAGAGAGAAAGAAGCTGGACACAGTGGCTATGCCTGTATCCCAGCAGCTCAGAGGCTGAGGCAAAAGGATTTAAGTTCAATGTCAGCCTCAGCAACTTAAGAGAGGCCCTACGCAACTTAGCAAGACCCTGTCTCAAAACAAAAAATAAAAAGGGCTGGGAATGTGGCTCAGTGGATAAGTATCCCTGGTTAAATCCTGGGCACAGAGGAGAGAAAGAGAGAGAGAACATATCTGGTAAGCAATTACCCTGCATTGAAACCAGGGAGAGTTCATAAATCTTATCCAATTCAAAGACAAGGCAAAGGGAAAAGTTTGTGTTTGTCAAAACAAGGGGGCTACAACAATTTAGGTGAAACAGACAAAATTCCTTGAAAGACACAAATTACAAAGATGGGGCTGGGAGTTTATCTTATAGTAGAGCATGAGCTTAGCCAGCACAAGGCCCTGGGTTTGGCCCCAATACAATACACACATGGATTCATACGTACATACATACAGGAGGCATAGAAAAATCTCAGTAGTGTAATCTCTACTGAAGAATTCAAATTTATGATTCAAAAGCTTCCAAAAATGAAACCTCCCAGCCCAGAGAGCTTCCCTAGTAAACAGTATAAAATACTTAAAGAGAAGCTGGGATCATGACTCAGTGGTAGAGCGTTGCCTAGCATGTGTGAGGCACTGGGTTTGATTCTCAGCCCCACACATAAATAATAAAATAAAATTCCATCAACATCTAAAAAATACTTTTCAAAAACACTTAAGAAAGAAATGTCAGTCTTACAAAAAATAGAAGAGGGAAAGATTTTCTGACTTATATTATAAGACCCCTATAAACCTAATACAAAATTGGACAAAGATGGGTAATTACAAGGAAATAAAACTATAGACCAATAGTCTTCATAAATATTGATGCAAAAGTCCTTAATACAATACTGAATTAGCAAGTGCAATTCAGCAAGGCATAAACAAGAGGAAGAGTGCTTTTCTTTTCAAGATTATTTAAGTTACTCTAGGTCCTTGGAATTTTCATATAAATATTAGAATCAGTGTATCTGGTTCTTCCAAAAGAAACTTCTTAGTCAAAGATGTTAAGAAAATGAATAGGCAAGACATGGGTTGGGAGAGAGATTTGATATAAACACACATACATGCACCTGCATGCACCCCAGGCGAGGTAGGCTGAATAATGGTTTGCCCAAAGATGTTCACGACATAATCTCTAGAACACACGTTACTTTACATGGCAAAAGGGGAATTTGATGGTGTAATTAAATTAAGGATCTCGAGATGGGGAGATGATCTTGGATAGTTCAGGTGGGCCCAATGTAATCATGGCAGTCCTTATAAGAAAGTCAGAGTTAGAAAGCGGAGTTGTAAGGAGGGAAGCAGAGGATGGAGTTGTAAGGAGGGAAGCAGAGGATGGAGCGACGAGCTTTGAACATAGAGGAGCTTCTATGCAAGTGACCTTGAGAAGATGGAAAAGGCAAGGGAACAGACTCTCCCCAGATCCTCTAGAAAGAGGATGGCCCTGCCAATATACTGATTTTAGTCCAGTGAAACCTATTTTCTATTTTTGAACTTCAGCACAATAAGTGTTGTTGTAAGGCCTTAAGTTTGTGACAATTTGTTATAGCAACAATAGGAAACTAATACAGACATGCACATGCAGACCAATATTCCTATATCGACAAAGAATTACAATTTTAACAGTTTCATTAAAATATAATTCATGTACAATTCATCAATTTAAAGTATGAAACTCAAAATATACTTCTATTGTTTTTCTATTCATAGCTACATGTAATCATTACCATGGTCAATTTCTGAAGCATTTCATTGCCTCCAAAAGAAATCCACACTCTTTAGATATTGCCTCCTATCCCCCAAACCTTCCAGTCCTAAGCAATAACTACTCTACTTTCTGTCTCTAAGATTTCCCTAGTCTAGACACTTCATATGGATGAAATCACATGGCACATGATTATAAATATATATATATATTTTTTTTTTTTTTTTGGCCAGGCTTCTTTCATTTAGCATGGTGTTTTCAAGTGTCTTTCATTTGTAGTATTTCATTCCTCTAAATGTTGCCTCATTTACATTCCTTCCAGCAGTATATGAGGGTTCCAGTGTCTCCACATCTTTACCAATATTTGTTGTTGTCTGATTTTTTTGATTCTTGCCATCCTACTGGGTGTATTGGTTGTATTTAACTAATGACTAAGAAGTTGAGAACTTTCCATGTGCTGTTGGTCATTTGTTTATCTTCCTTAGCAAAATGTCTATTAAGGCCTTTGCTATTTTTGAATGGAGTTGTTGTATTATCAAATCAATTCATTATATATTTTAGATACAAGTCTCATTTTAGAATATTATTTGCAAATATTTTCTCTCATTCTTTGGGATGTCTTTTTAATTTGTCTAAAGATAATAAGTTTTGCTGGGCGTGATGGCACCCGCCTGTAATTCAAGCAACTTGGGAGGCTGAGTCAGGAGGATCGCGAGTTCAAAGCCAGCCTCAGCAACTTAGCGAGGCCCTAAGCAACTCAGTGAGACCCTGTCTCTAAGTAAAATACAAAATAGGGCTGGGGATGTGGCTCAGTGGCCAAGTGTCCCTGAGTTCAGTCCCTAGTTTCAAAAAAAAAAAAAAAAAAAAGAAATTTTTTAATTTTGATGTAGTTAAAATGATCTCTTTTTTTGTTGTGTTTTGTTTTGTTTTGCATGTGTGGGTTTTTTGTTTTTGTTTTTGTTTTTTTGCTGGAATTTTAGTATCCAATCTATTTTGCCAAAATCCTAGGTCACAAAAATTTATCCCTAATGTTTTTTTCTCTAAGATTTTTATAGTTTCAGGTCTTATGTGTAGGTTTTTATTCATTTTGTAATCATTTTTGTATATATTGTGAGGTAAGCGTCCCTCATTTATTTGCATGTGGCCATTGAGCTATCCTAGCACCACTCATTGAAAAGACAACTCCTTTCCTATTTTACAGATGGTACCCTTGTAAAAAATATCAGTTGATCATAGGACAGATGGTTTTATTTCTGGATTCTCAATTATATTCCATCAATTATATGTCTTCCTTGGACCAGTATCACAATGTTTGTTTTTTTGTTGCTTTGTGGTAAGTTTTTCAGTCGGGAGGTATGAGTCCTACTTTGTTTTTCTTTCTCAAGATTGTGGCTATTCTGGGTTCTTCGCAAATCCACATGGATTTTAGAATTAGCTTGTAATTTCTACAAAGAAGCAGTGGCTCAAATATGGTAGGTTCTCATTTTTCTCATCAGGAGTTTGTAGATTTTTCTTCACTAGATGTATAATCATTTACTTCATGCCCTCAGACCCATTTCCAGAGCCTTTAAATGTTTGGGGTTTTTTAAATACAATTTTCATCAATTTCTTTGGAGAGTGGTCCTTCAGGTAGCTCCTGACTTTGTCCTAACAGAGGTGAATCTCAATGAAGGACTGCATGAAGAACTCCTATAACTCACTAACAAAGAGCCAAGCAACCCAACATTGATAAGGATATGAAACAACCACACCTCTCATCCATTACTGATGGAAGTGGAAAATAGGAGAGGCACTTTAAAACAGTTTGGTAGTTTTATAGAACTAAAAGTTCCACTTGCCCCATTACCCAGCAGTTACACTCGCATACGGATTTAACCAGAAGAAATTAACGTTTATATCCACAAAAGACTCATAAGAATACTTACAGTGGCTTTATTCCTAAGTCTGAAACCAACACAAATGTCCACCAATGAAAAAAATGCGTAAGAAAATAGGGAGATATTCGTTACCCCACAACAAAAAGTAATGAGCTATTGACACATGCAGAATCATGGGCTTTGGAATAAGGCATTTAAATTACTGTATGACCTTGGGCAGATTAATTGGAGTCTCTGTTATCTTTTCTACAAATAGGACTGTTGTGGGTTGACTTACAAGCTTCCAGAAATTTGAGTGAGTCTTGATCCCCTGGGTCTCAGAATGTCTCTATTCGGAGACAGGGTCTTTAAAGAGTAATGAGGTCAAAATGAGGTCCCCAACCACAGTGCCCTGAAATAGTGCAGTTTGATGCCAGGCATGGTGGTGCACGTCTGTAATCCCAGCAGCCCAGGAGGCTGAGGCAGGAGGATTGTGAGTTCAAAGCCAGCCTCAGCAACTTAATGAGACCCTAAGCAACTCGGTGAGACCCTGTCTCTAATAAAATACAAAAAGGGGCTGGGGATGGATCTCAGTGGTTGAGTGTCCCTGGGTTCAATTCTCAGTACCCAAAATAAAAATGAAGAATAAAAAATAAATGGCAGTTTGACGCAACTCCCGTTGGAGATGTGAAGTGCCCATTAATGTGGAAAAGACAGCTTTGGCTTTACAAATGGACATAAGCCTGGGAAGCAGTGTGTGTGTGTGTGTGTGTGTGTGTGTGTGTGTGTGTGGTATCCATGCAGATGTGTGTTCTGTATGTTAAATGATTGTGCCATTCACACCCACACATCTTGGGATGCAGCCTGGAGCTTTCTGAGGGCAGGACTCCTGCCTGGGCAATCAGACATCTTGCAAAGCAAAAGGGTCTGTTTAGTTGATGAAGCTTCGCAGAAGTCAGTTGTGCTCACTGGCTCGCAGATTGTCTCTGGCAGGATTCATGCTACAAAGGTAGCCTGAGTAGTTGTGATTGACACTGTATGAATCATAAAGCCTAAAATATTTACTTTCTGGCTCTTTAAAAATAAAGTTTGTTGACGCTGTTATAGAGTTCGACGTAGTCGGGACCCATAAATCTATTTTCTCCTTTTTCCTCCTCCTTGTTATGGGAAGAGACCAATAAAAAGACCAAAGAGTGGAGGCGAAAGTTACTTTCGATACATTTTACAGTTATGAGGAAAATGTAGTCCAAAATGGGGAAGTGTCAGTGTCCTCATCTGTACAACACGTTTCGAGCGTGGATGTGCTGATACGTGTTGAGCAATTAGAACAGAGCCTGGGATACTGTTTTGCTCCTACAGGTTGAGCACCTCTAATCTGAAAATCCCAAATGCTCCAAAACCTGAAACTTTCTGACACCACAAGTGAAACATTCCACACCTGACGTCTTGTAACTAGTTGCAGTCAAAACACAGGTGCAAGAAATACTGTATGAAATTACCTTCAGGCTCCGTGGCGTAAGGTGTCCGTGAAACATAAATGAATTTCGTTCTCCACTTAGGTCCCATCCCCAAGATATCTCATTATGTATATGAAAATAATCCCCAATCCAAAATATTCTGAAATCCTAATATTTTGGATAAGGGATACTCAACCTGGTTATCATTATGCTATTATTGTAAACTTCTGTTCTCTAAGAACATCTGAAAAACTTCTAACTTTTTTCATTTATATATAAATAATCCACATCCCTGCCGAGAACATGAGAGATGAGGGCAGAGGGGGAGTCGGAGCTGAAAAGTCAGAAACAGGCAACCAAAGGCGCCTGGTCGGCTGCAATGGTCCCTGGATGGCTCCCTGTGAGCCCTGCCACCCCCTGTTCCTACCCCCAAACAGCCAGTGCTAATAGAATTCAGAAGGTAACATAATCCTGGGGCTCCAAATTCCTGGAGGATCCTGGCCAGGGGCTACCAGCAGCTGGCAGGAGGCCGGAGGTGGAGAAGGCTCTGATAAAGATCAAGTGCCCACAGCCCTCCCATCTCACCCCAGCGGCCTCCTAAAACCTGGCCTCAGAACGGGTTTGCAGATTTCCTCCAATTGGCTGTCTGGCTTCCTGGGGAGACGGTGTTCAAGTCCGGAGAGCCTCAAGAATGGAGTCTAATCAGACCCATGTGTAGAGAAAACCTCTGTCCCTCCCTTTTGTTCTTCCTGCCTCCTTCCCGGCTCAGAGGACACCGGAGCAGCCCCAAAGGGGAGGGCTTTTCCTATGGTGGGGAGGGCAGACCTGGTGAGCAGGGTCCTCATCCAGGGCTAGTGCTTAGAGACTTCTTCCTTCCTCACCCGGCAGGGGAACCTGGATCTAGACAAGGATTTTGTTCCTTTTTTCTTCTCCCGGGATCAAATACAAGATAGTTAGGACAGGGAAGAAACCAGAAGCAAAATGAACAGAGAAAACAAGAGACAGGCCCCCTAAGCTGTGGGAAGGTGAAGCCCCCGTCTAGAACTCCCAGTCCCTCAGGTGAGAGGCAGAAACACTACAGGAAAAAGAGGAATAAGACAGAAACTTATCAACAAGAACACAAGTAGGAGCAGATGGCCAGAGCTACAGGGGGAGTCACAAACCATCGTCTTGCTATCTCTGACAGGAGAGAAGGTGAGGGGATGTGTGAGAGCAGCCTTTTAAGTCTTTGAGGAACCAGATTCCTGACACAGCGTAAGTAACTATGGCGATGGAGGAGTTGAATGCTTCCAGCCTTCTTCCTGAGATCAGAAATCAGCATTTCTGGAATATTTCACCCTGACATACCCCACATAGGAGCTGGTTTGTGGTAGTTACACTCTATACCGTCACCTGGAACCCTGAATTAGTGAACACTGAAACTTTGCTCTTTGTGGAAATACAGGGTTAGGTCATTATGAACCTCGGGTCACAACATTTTTGTCAGCTGAACAATATATAATCTTCTTTGATGTGTTCTTCTGGTTCACTCGATATAAATAATATAAATGTAAATAATGAGTAATACACATTCATTAACACTGAACGCCCAGCCATCAGCATTGTAACTCATGCCTGAACAAAGCTTATCCAACCTGCTCATTTTCTCTGAAAGGCTCATCATAGCTTTCCTGTGCCCAGGAAGAGTAGACTTCCACATTATGCTTGGGGATGATTTTAAACAGTGAAATCACCAACCAAAAGCACAAAAAAGCCCCCAACAAGGTCCTGTGAGGACACTTATTTACAGGGTGAGAAGTGAGGTAAGAAGGCAGAGAGTGCCTTTCTGACCTCACCTGGGAGCAGGTGTGTTGGGCGACTCACCTTTCTGCTGCTCTGTGTATGTCCACCAATGACTCCAAAAGCATAGCAAATAATGATTTGGGGATTACAAATAAATTTTAATGAGTAAGCAAATTCACAAATAATAAAGATTGACTGTATAGTATCCCATTTACTTCTCCTAACAATTCCATGTAGCGTATATTATCATAATTCCCATTTTAAAGATCAGAAAACTTGGGCCCCTATGGTTATATGATTTGCACAAGGTGATACAGCCAACAAATGAGGTTTGGTATTTCTCCCATATCCATCTAAAAACATTTCACTTGGAAGAAACGCTACCAGCGAGAACCATCCTGCTTTGGTCTTCTTTGTTTTGTTTTCTTTTGCATGTTTCACATACTTAAACGAGCTGATTCAATCATGGGTTGATGTGTTCCGCCTAACTTATTTGGGAATGCCTCTGAGGACAGGGGGTCCCCCATAATGAACCCTAAGCTTACCATGGTCAGAGAGGGCCTCTTCTGCCCTTTATTCTCCAGAACTTTGCAAGTGATTCTTTTTTTTTTGTTGTTTCAAATACTTTTTAGTTGTCAATAGATTTTTATTCTATTTATGTATTTATATGGGCCTGAGGATGGAACCCAGGGTCTACACATGCCAGGCAAGCACTCTACCACTGAGCCACACTCCAGCCCTCTGCAAGTGATTCTTGAAAAATCAGCCCATATCCCCATCCTGGATTTGTCTACTGCTAGTAGCGCCCACAAGGTGTATTCTAGGACAAATGTGGGAAGCCACAGGGAGGCTTTCCATTGATTTATTCATTAGATGCAACAAATATTGGGCCCCTGTTGTTTACTTAGCCCAATGTTGAGCTCCACTCAGGGTCACTGTGCACTGTGGACACAAAAAACATGTTAACCATGGTCTTCTTTCTTTCTTTTTTTTTTTTGGTACTGGGGATTGAACCCAGGGGCACTCCACCACTAAGCCACATCCCCAGTCCTATTTTGCATTTTATTTAGAGACAGGGTCTCACTGAGTTGCTTAGGGCCTTGCTAAGTTGCTGAGGCTGGCTTTGAACTTGCCATCCTCCTGCCTCAGCCTCCCAAGTGCTGGGATTACAAGCGTGTGCCACCTTGCTCAGCTACCATGGTCTTCTTTCAAGGAAATGACCTGTGCTATGGGGAGACTAAAGAGACAAAATGATCATGGGCCATTCAGAACTGTGCATGGTGCAGAGCCAAGTTTGAGGTGGCCTTTAGTGAGTCAGAGGATCTGCAAGGCTTGAGTAAGTGCTTCCTCATGGAGAAAGTCTTGGGGGGAATAGATGGAAGGAAAGATTGAAACCCAGGTATCAAGAAGGTAGGAATAGACAACAGTGACACAGCCACATCAACATTTATAGAAGCTCAACTCACAATAGCTAAGCTATGGAACCAACCAAGGTGCCCTTCAACAGATGAATGGATAAAAAAAATGTGGTATATATACATAATGGAATATTATTTAGTTATAAAAAAGAATTACTTTATGACTTTTGCTGGTAAATGGATGGATCTGGAGACTATGATGTTAAGTGAAATAAGCCAATCCCAAAAAACCAAAGGTCAAACATTCTCTCTGATATGTAGATGTTAACATACAATGGGGGCGGGGTGGAGAATAGAAGTTCAATGGATTAGACAAAAGGGAATGAAGAGAAGGGAGGGAAATGGGGATAGGAAAAACAGGGGAATGAATGGGACATAATTTTCCTATGTTCATATATGAATAAACTACCAATGAAACTCCACATCATGTACAACCATAAGAATGGGATCCTAATTAGAATAAGTTACACTCCACATATGTTTGTCCAAATACACTCTACTGTCATGTATGTCTAAGAGGAACAAATAAAAAAAGAGTGGAAAAAAAAGAAGGTGGGATAGGCATAGCCTATGGGGAGCCCCATGTCGCTAGGAGCTGGGCTGCCTGCTCAGGGTGGGCTCAGGCAGTAACCAAAAATCCATCCGGGGAAGAATCTGTGAGGGTCAAGGAGATAAGAGAGCTGTTGCCAAATTTTGGAGGCTGGAGATGCACAAGGCTGTGTATTCTCAGTTCTCTCCTAAACAACAGAGGGGAGCTCAGGATAAATTTATCCAGGTTCCCTGGCAGTTACATTGGGTCTTCAGGCTCTGCCAAGTCCCTGGGCATGAGGAGGCATTACAGACAGCCACCTGATAACAGGGTAAGCTACAAAGAAGACAAAATGTCCCACCAAGGGTTCTCTCTTTATCCTCAGAATGAGAGCTGTCTTCACCTTCCCAATCCATTTGTTACTCTCTCCATCTCCAATTCATGGCTCATCCCAACCAAGTCTGGATTCCACCCGATTTGTAAACAAAGTAAAGCCATTTTCATGAAGGTCACTAATGACCTTCTTGTCACTACATCCAAATCACATTCTTTTAGTCCTCAACTAACTGGGTACTTAGAATAGAATGAAATTATCATGAAGTCAAAGAAAATCTTGCATTCACTACTACATTCCCAGAACCTAGAACAGACTTGGATAATAGGTGCTTATTAAACAAAGAGTGAGCCAGGTTCAGTGGTACATGCCTATAATACTAGTGACTCAGTTGACTGAGGCAGGAGGATTGCAATTTGGAGGCCAGCCTCGGCAATTTAGCAAGACCCTCTCAAAATTTAAAAGGCTAGATGTAACTCAGTGATAAAGCAACCCTGGGGTCAATCCCCAGGAAAGAAGAAAGATAGGAAGGAAGAGGAGAGAAAAGAACTTTCTTCCATCGGTTTCTGTGACACAGTAATCTCCAGGTTTCTCCTATTCCTTGTCTTCTCCTTCCCTGTCCCCTCTGTAGACTCTTCTTCTTCATCCTGCCATGTAGGACACTCAAAGCCTCCATCCTAGGCAATTTTCTCTCCTCATCTGTTGAGATGCTCCCCAATTTATGATGGGGTTACATCCTGATAATTCCATCATAAGTCAAAAATATCCTAAGTCAAAAGTAAGTTTAGTACATCTAGCCTATGGAACATCAGGGCTTAGCCTAGCTTACATGTGCTCAGAACATTTACATTAGCCTATAGTTGGGCAAAATTATCTAACATAAAGCCTTTTTATAGTAAAGTGTTGACTCACTCATGTAATTTTTGAAGGTACTGTAGGTGAAAAAGAGAATGGAAAAGGAGTGTGCTTTTGCACCACTATAAAGTCCAAAAATTGTTAGTTGAACCATTGTAAGTCTACACTTTCTTCCCTGGGAGATCTCACTCATTACCTTTAATTAGCATCTGTGGCAGATTGTATTGCCTGAGGATGACCACAACTATCTCTCTATCCCATTTCTCATACTTTTTTTAAAAGGGCTGGGATGTAGCTCAGCAGCAAAGCATTTTCCTCGCATTCTCAAAGCCCTGGGTTCAATCCCCAGTTCCAAAAAGACAAGAAAGAAAAAGAAAGAAAGAAAGAAAGAAAGAAAGAAAGAAAG
>JAJEJO010004555.1:422450-438389 GCA_020662805.1 Glaucomys volans
CCCTCCATCCCTCCACCTTTCCACCCATTCATCCCTCCATCCCTCCCCCATCTCTCCCTCTATCCATCCATTCATCCCCTACTCAACACATATTTTGCACACTTAGTCTGTGTTAGGAGCTGTCATGTCATAGACATTGGAGAGCAAGGGTCCTTAAAAAGTGCACCGTCTGACTAGGAAAACAGTTTGCTAAGCCAGGGAGAAGGACTACCAACACTGAAGACATCCATATCTGAAAAAAAAAAGTGTGTCTTCACACACTGCATAACCCTCACATTAATTAGGTCTTCAAGATGGTGGCAATAAGAGATCTTCTTCTATTCATGGAGCAAGTCTGGCAGGACAATATCTGCCTATGTGATCCGCCCCTTTCCTTTTCAGTAACTGAATGCGCTTGGGAGAAATAAGAAGGCCTGCGTTTAACTGTGTTAAGTCAGACTTTTCTTCCCCTCTGGACTTTTCTTCAACTGTTCTGAATTAGTGAGGTCTGTTTCTATTTAAAGAAAAAGGCAACAAAATCTTGAGGGTGTGCCTCCAAATATCTTGCCAAAAGACACACACACATACACAGACACACACACACACACACACACACACCACCCACGGCCACCTCCATCATCCACACGCTGCCCTCGAGACACAGACACACAGTGACATACACTGTCAGGCAGTTAAGGAAAAAACAGAAATTGGGCATCAGTTCAAAGAGCTTGACGATATGGAGATGGAAGGGCAGCAGCGGGAGGGCCAGGCCAGGGCAGGAGGGGTTTGGGTGAAGAAACCACTCCAAGCACAACAGCAAAGATCTCGCCTGAAGATTCTGGATTTCCTCTTTGGTTCTTTCAAAGAATGAGTCTCTGGTTCTATTTGGCGGAGGGACCAGCACTTGTGGGGTGTGGCCTTGGGCTCCCTCTTCCCTTACACAGTAACTCTATTGTTCAGAAACTGCGGCCAATTTATGGAAAGAGGTGGAATGTTTATGTAACTGACTCTGCTTTAGACAAGACGTTTGAAAGGAGAAAAAAAAAAATGACGGGTGGAAGGAGGGCCAGGCCAAACAGGGTTTTTCTTCCTTTCTGGACACAGATGTTGGAAAAAGGAGGTGAGGGAAAGAGGGAGGGAGAGAAGAAAGTCAAAGGACAGAGAAGGAATGCCAAAGTCCAAGCTGGCCAGAGACAGCCAGAGTCTGTCTTTGTGGCCAGGGCCAGGGCCTTGGAGCAGAACCTCCATTTTTGGAAGCTGCTGTTTTAATTAAATAGGTCAACCCCATCAGGGCGGCTCTGGTGTGGGGTCTGGAACTCATTAGCCTAACATGGGTGGGGTGGAGGCTGGCCATGGGGGCTGGATCCCCTGGTGAGTATGCAGGGAGTGGGGGTCTGGGACGAGGGAACTTCTTTACTGCTCTCCCCATAGCCAGGCCCCAGGCAGCTGGAGCTGCCAGGAGGGCTAGACCACAGATGGAGAATGCGCTTCGTTAAGCACAAGTCCGCTCTGCAGCCTGGAGGCTCAGGCAGCCTGGAAAAATCAGAACTGCTTGGAGGGGGAGTAGCAGGGACAAATCTCACCCATCCACCCAGCCCAACTGGGGGCTAATTAGGAGAACAAGCCTTGTACCTATGCTTTCCCTTGACCTTGGGAACCAATGTTGAGCACTGAGGGAAAAGGCGGGAATAATCAGCAGATGGAACCCTTGTCTTCCAGATGACAGGATTCCCATCCTGGGGCGCCTCATCAGACAGAGAAAGCAGCCTTTTGCCCTCAGGGACCCATAGTTTGATGGGGGTCCCTGCATTTAGGGATTCCTCCTGACCCTGGAATCCTCAGTCTGTTGGGAGAGGAAGGACTGTAGTAAATAAGCAGTCGTCAAACTCACATAAAAATGGCATGAAACCAGGCTCCACTGAATTTCAGGCCAGGTAGGGATGTCACACACTGAAGGATTTATATGCACAGTGCACTGGGGTTAGGGCTGGTTCTAGCGGATGGGGAGTTTGGGGCAGAAGGATGGCCTTGGATTGGTTAGGACAAGTCTGTGTGCCTCACACATTCTTGGTTCTTAGCAGGCAGAATGTAGGAACCCACGGCCCCAGAGCTCTCAGTTCCCCTGGTTGGGAACAGTGAGCAGGGCTTGCGCGTCTGATCTTTCATGGTAGCAGAACAAAGACAAATCACTGTCTGGGAGCTGGGATTGCTGGGTCAGGCTGTAATGACATCTTTGTCAGCCCATCCTCAAGGCCCAGGACTGTCAGGTGTCCCCCAAGAATAAGATGACCACATGATTTATCATCTGAACAAGGGCACTTTCGAGAGAGAAAGAGGTCTTATTAATCATTCTGCTGGCCACAGGCATAAGTCAGGCCTGCTCCACATAAACCAGGACATTTAGCACCCCCCTCCCTTCCTGAGATCTTGAAGTCCTGTGTGTGTGCAGCTGGGGGTTGTGAGAAGCCAAAGAATTCACTTCAAAAGTCCTCAGTGCCTCAATTCTACATGAAGACTTCCATATTTTCAATTTATCTGGAACAGGGCTGGTTTAAGTCTGTGGATCCAACACAATGAAGACTTCATTATGTTAAATAAGATGTATGTGAACATATTATGTACGTGTACTTGTAAGAAATATATATGTGTGTACATATAGAAATACATAGATACGTCTAGATAGGGAGGGGTAAATACACATAAAATACAGAGGTTACATGTATATTTTAAAAAGTGATTCAAATAAAAATGAGAGGCCTCAAAAAAACAGCAAGCCCCTTAGGTCAATATCCTCAGCATCTCAAGGAGTGAATGTCACAGATAGATGTCATTTGTGGTTGCCCACATAATTTCAACACCCTCTTGGTATTTTGATAGTTCTTGAGAATATACATCCCACCTTCCCAATAAAAAGTAAAACAAAACAAAACTGCCTCCATCTTCCATTTTCCGTTGCTGCTGGGACAGAAAAGTGGTTCCAGCCCCACAGATCCACATCAATCTTTGACTCAGAAAAGAGTTACCTGGGGACAGGAATGTGGCAGGAAGGAGTCATCTCTTTGTGCTGGCACCAGGTTGGGATCAGGGCTGGCAGCTTCCTGCTCCTGATGGAGGCAGAGCTCTGCAGGCAGCCACCCCTGCAGCTGGTTCTGGGAGTCATCTAGAAGCTCTGTCTGGAGTCATTTCTTCAGTTCTCCAATATCCTAATTAAGTCCCATCATGTTTAAACCAGTGAGCAGGATTCCAGCTCTTTATGTTTGCATTGTTTACAAAGAAAGGCCCTGATCAATGCATATGCTTCAGGGGCAAATTTTTAGGAGATTTTGTCACATAAATGCAGCATGAAGGATGCAGGAAATTTAGCCCCAGAGGATGAAATGAGAGTGCAAAGCAAAACCATTCTGTTTGTCAGTGTCCAGCCCTAGCCGTGGTCCACCTGTCTTTACCAATTGGCTCCTGCCTGTACTTCCTTCCTCTTGCCCTCCCCTGGCCCAGCTCTTCACATTTCCTCTCCCTGCATCCCCACACTGTTCCCCACAGAAGTGGGAAGCTCGGGAGATAGATGTCTCTGTCTTTCAGGAAGGTACAATGATGTCCAGAGAAGGCAGCGTCTTAACTGAGCAGCTATGGGTGGTGTGGGAGTGACAGACACATCAGTCAGTCTCATCTCTCTGTTCAGGGGCTTGGTGCTTCCCAAGCTGAGGCTCCCTGGAGCCATGAGCAGCAGCACAGACATCTGCAGACCTCATTAGATTGGTGTCTAGTGAAAAGAGCAGACCAATTCAGATTTCTAGTCCCCATCTCTGCTCTGAGGCTAATGTAATCCCGGGGCAAATCACTGACTTTGGGGACTTCAGTTTCCTCATCTGTCAAAGGAAGGAGATAAACTGGATCACTAATTCTTAGCCTTCTGAGTATCATAGACTCCATTAAAAATGTGATCCTCTTTCCCCTTGTCTCCAACTCCTGTAAAAAAAAAAAAAAAAAAAAAAAAAAAGAAAAAGAGGTGGTGGTGGGGAAATACATGATATTTTCTATAAAATTTCAAGGGATACTCTGTTAAGTCTCTTTCTTTCTTTCTTTGTCTTTGATTCCAGGGATCAAACCCAGGTCCTCGTGTGTGCTGGACAAGCTACACCACTGAGTACATCCCCAGCCCTTTTGGTTTTTTTATTTTGAAACAGTCTGGTCTGGAACTTACCACCCTCCCTAAGTTACCCACGTTGACCTCAAACTTGTCATCCTCCTACCTCAGCCTTCCAAGTAGCTGGGACTGTAGTTGTGTGCCACAGTGCCTGGCTTCAAGTTCACTTATTCAGCAAGAGGATTCAAAGTTGTTGTTTTTCCATCAGCGTCCCAAAGGAATCCAATGGCCCCCAAATTATAAGAGCCCTGCTCTAAGGTCTCCTGGGGGCAATGATTCTGGAGAACTCTGCTGGAAAAGTCTGCCAGCTCCATTTGGTTCTGCCCCTAGAAAGAGTTTATTCCTGCCTTGAGCCTGTTTTCTCACCCGTATAAAAAAGGCTAATGATATCCACCCTGCCAATCCTGTAGCTCCGTTAGGAGAATTATACCATAGCAGAGGTGAATTTTGTTTCCATAGGCTGAAGGTTTTTTGTAAATGTAAGAGATCAATGAGGTAGTTGCTTTTTCTAAAGCCTAGGGGATGGTGGTGACATCAGGCAGGAGTTGTCAGAGTCCCTGGTACCACTCCGGGGCCTGAAAACTGGGACCCCAGTGATGTTGCCTCTTACAAATGGGTGGCCCTCTCCTCACTCAGAGGTCTCTTGGAGGCTGCTTCATGTTCCACAGTTTCAGGCCCATGAACATCACTTCCCCCAGAGCTCTGTGCTCTCTCTAGCCCCCCTCTACTTAACCCACTGACCATGGCTGCCTGGGTTAGGTCAGACCCTGCTCCCTGTCTCTGGCAATCCTATGCTTGTTCATCCACTGCTATTCCATGAGAGCAGTCAGGGAAGAAGGACAGGCATAGTGAGACAGTGTCAACCCCAGGACACTCCTAGTTCTCAGACTACATATCTAAATTTAGGGTTCAGAATATATGAACCCAGGACTCCTTCCCTCTTGGGATACTCTCAGCTGTGAAACATGCAGACAGAACCGTCTGCAACCTGATTAGAGTCCACAGGCATACACATCCAGTCACAACCACCTGGGAAGTGCTGTATCTGTCCCAGGCCTGGCCTGGTCTGCATGGCACCAAGGCACTACATCAAAGAATAGTGGTAGAGCCAGCGATTATTCAGGCATGTGGCTCACCTTCCTGCCAGTATTTTCCCTGACAAGACTTTACTTGCCACCCACATTGGTAACAGAGGATTAAAGGATCCTGGCTCTCCTCCTAACAAAAGCCCTCACCACCCTGGGAACAGTGCTGTCTGCAGCCCTCTGTCCCTGTCTGCCTTTCCTGGCTGTTCTCACTCTAGGATGGGCCCACACAATCCCCAACCCAGGCCAGTGTGGATAAGGCAGGAGGACATGGACCACAGTGGGTCCACCCCAGGATGTTGACCCTCAGGTCCCTGGAAATTTCCACTGGGCAGCTGCTATGATAGCAGATTCTAACGCCTTTGAGTGTTCTCCCTGCCTTGAACTAGAGGACTGGGCTGTGGTGGCCCTAAGAAGCAAGACCATGGTACCCAGAGGTCAGGGAGGTCAGAGAAGGTGGTCATGATCAAGACAGGAGCTGTGTGATTTCCTACACAAGGGACATGGGTAAATACTGACCTCATCTAAAATGGTAGCTACTAGCCACATGTAACTCCTGAGCACTTGAAATGTGTCTCATCCCAATTGATATGTGTTGTAAGTATAAAATACACATCAGATTTTGGACATTGCAATACAGAAAATAATCTAAAATATCATAGTTTTATATTGATTCCATGTTGAAGTGACAATATTTTATATATAATGGGTTAAGTAAAATACATTATTAAAATTAATGTCATTGGCTTCTCTGAACTTCTCTTTTTAAATGAGGTTACTGGAAATTTTAAAATCATATCCATGTTTCAAATTTTATTTCTATGGAACAGTGCTGGCTTAGCCAAAGCAGAGGGCCCCCCAGGGGGTCAGCTCTGGAGTAAGGAGGGCCTGCTATGTCCACCGCACAGTCCTCACTGAGAATGGGGCTGGAAACAGGAGCCTCTGAATAGTTTACCTGGGAATCAGACAGACCTGAAGCTAGAACCAGAGTTCCTGACCCCATTCTAATATTCTGTTGCCTTAAGACAGGTCCCTCCCCTCCCAAGTTTGGGTTGATAAACTGGTGACTCATGGTAGAAGGATGGGAGAAGGTGCCCCCAGGATTCTAGGCCACCTACCTAAGGGAGATTTACTCCTGGACCCACAGAAGGTCCAGGGCCGGGGGTGTGGGGGAATGATATGTGTTTCCTCCTGCCAGGAGGGCTTGTCACAGCCTGCAAGCTTCGAGAAGAGAGATACCCTTTCCAGTGCAGGGCATGTTCTATTATTTATTAACCCCGAGGAGGCCTGCCCACGCTGGCCTTCCAGCTGGTTAATTGGATTTCATGACAACTTTTTTAAAAGAAATGTTCTGAGGAGCAGCGCTGTGTCCTGCCCCAGGGGTCCTGTGCGGTTTCCTCGTCTCCTTGAAAACGCAGCCACTGCCATATAACGTGGGGCTTTAATCATACATGTCAGGGTAGCTCCAGCTCCAGCCCCAGCGGAAGCTGTGGTGGGGCTGACATAGCTGTAGATGCTCAGGGATGGGAAACAAGTCCCTTTCTTGGCTGCGAGGGAGAAAATAACCACTGTGCTTGGTATGTGGGGCACTGCTGGTTAATTTGTACGGTGCGACTGCTTCCATCACAGCCCTGGTAGGTGAAAGCATGCTGCTGATTAGAATCCAAATGTCATAGGTTTGCATTTCCTTCTGATGAGGAGACCCTACTAAGCATAAGGTCTGGTGATAACAGCAATTATCAAGGCAGAGACCTCTACTTAAACAATTACTTTGAGAATAGGCAGCTAAACACTAGTATGTATCTTGTGGAAATGCTCATTGTCCTTCCTCCATGGTCAGTTTTGCCATGGTTAAGATTTCATCCAAAGGATGCTAACTGGGGTTGGGGGCAGAACCGAAGCCCCTGCTGACTCATAGTCACTCATTGTCCCGAGGTCTAAGCAACATATAAAGAGAGGCACAAGGCCTGCCTTGAGAAAGCTACTTAGGTATGCATCAACCTACATCTTCAAGGACAGGTGTGAATTCTTAGAGTTACAGTAGGATTTTCTGGAGAACTCTATTAAAATGTGGAATTCTGCCACAGGAAGGCAGTAAGGATGGAGGTTGGAGAATGAAGAGAAGGAACTGACCCCTGTCCAGTGTCTTCTTTGTGTGGGTTTCTGATTATAGTATGTGCCTACATTTTACCAGCCTGTGGACTCCAGAGAAGAGGCCCATCCTAGGGATTTGCAAAGGACCCTGGCAAGAAGGAATAGAGGGCAGGCCCTGAGACATTAGCACCTCCAGGAATGAGACTGGGCAGGGGTCCAGATAAGCAGGGAATCCCTTTAAATGGGAACTCGCTAGGACAATGATCACAGAGCTGTAAGTATTATGTGCCTGGCATTGTATAAGGTGACTTATAAGCAATTTGTGTATTATTTATCCACAAATCCCAATAACTTAGTTATGTAGGAATCATTATTAGCCTCATTTTACTAGTGAGAAAAACAGAGCATAGAGAAATCAAGGGATTTACTTGAGATCACAAAGTTTTGTGAAGCCAGGATCCTAACAAAGATCTGTGATTCCAAAACCAACTGAATTCCTATTTTATAATGTCTTTCTCAAGAGACAGCCTCCTGTCTCCCATCAAAAAAAAAAAAAACCAAAAACACAATAACTATGATTCTAGTATTATATCATGCAACAAGCCTATGACAGCTGTGAAAGGCTTCTATAAAGCGTGAACCTTGAGAGGACTCTTTGCAGATGCGGGGGTGGGAGAGCATATCCTGGGTTAAGTGGACAGCAGGGTTGAATGCTGGTGGTGGTGGTGCCTCTAGGTCAGCAGGAGAGGACATAAAGACAAGGTGAAGCAGAAGGTTCCTCCCAGGCAGCAGACAGTGGGGTTTGACATGTAGCCTGGGCTGAGGTCTGGAGGGCAGTGAAAGGCCCAGGAGGTCAAATGAACACATGAGGCTGGTGAGTTAGGACTATGGGTCACATAATAGCCGGGGAGGGAATGTCCAGGGGAAGTGTTGAAGTTGTGTCTCTGGGCGGGAGTGAAGCTTGGTAGGTTAAAGCTGCCAGGTGCGGCTCTCTGCTTTTCCCCGTTGGACAGATAGACAGCTGCATCTCAGGGAGTGCCAGTCATGTCCCTGAGGCAGGATACTTAAAGTCAGAGTTACCAGATTTGCTCCGTATTGGGCGCCTGGTCACCAGGACTGCTCTCAACTCTGACAAAGTGGATATTGTCACCAGCAGTGATGCCTTCAGTGACCTCAGCTATGTGATCCTCCTGTTCTAGTTTGATTCCACCCATGGCAAGTTCAATGGCACAAAGCTGAGAATGGGAAGGTTGTCAACAATGAAAAGCCTGTTCCCGTCTTCCAGCAGTGAGATCCTGCCTACACTAAATGGGGTGTTGCTGGTGTTGAGTATGTTGTGAAATCCAATGGTGTCTTCGCTATCATGGAGAACACCTGAACTCATTTGAAGGGTGAAGCCAGAAGGGTTCTCATCTCTGATGTTTCTGCTGATACCCCGTGTTTCTAACAAGCACGAAACATAACAAGTACAACTCCTTCAATATCACCAGAAATGCCTCCTGCACCACCAATTGCCACCAAGAAGATTTGGCTGTCCCCTCTGGGAAACTGTGGCATGATGGCCATGGGTCTGCCCAGAAGAGCATTCTTGTGTCCACAGGCACTGCAAAGTCTGTGGACAAGGACATCCCTGAACTGAATGGGAAGCTTACTAGCATGTCTTCAGTGTACTTATTCCCAAGGTATCAGTCATGAATCTGATCTGCCACCTGGAGAAATCCGCCAAGTATGATGATATTAAGAAGGCGATAAGCAGGCATTGAACAACACCCTGAAGGACACCCTGGGCTACACTGCGGATTAGGTTGTCTCCTGTGACTTTAACAGCAACATCCACAATTCCACCTTTGGTGCTGGGGTTAGCATTGCCCTCAAGGACCACACACAAAGAATCTCCCCTCCTCCCAGTTCCCATCCAGGACCTCCTGAAGAAAGGGAGAAACTTAGGGAGCCCCACTGCTATGTACTATTAATAAAAAGTCCATTGCAGAATCCTAAAAGAAGGTGCCAGACGCAATGGTAGCAGAACAATGGTGGTGCCTTCTTTAACAATGTAAAAACTAGAGGGTGAGAACTGACAAACCAGAAGCAGAGGGAGGAGAAGAAGGAGTAGTTCAGGTGACTGTGAAACTCCAGTTGGAGGAGGTGCACAGAGGATCCTCCCTGCACCTGGTCCCCAGCACTGTCTGAGGCCACACCCAAGTTGGGGGTCTCCAGGCTACCCACTGAGCACTCCTACCCAGATTTGGGATTAGGGTCTCTTCCCAGTTCCTCCCTGCCCCCTCTGCATTAAAACTGAGACATTCCCATTTCTCCAGCCTCTTGTTTCTCTAATTTTATGATTGTATGAAAATAAGGTTCCCAAATTGCCTTTAATTAGCTTTAATAAGACAGCCTTTTTGCTAATTAAAACGATTATTAAGAAACCATTTATTGAGAATGAACACAGTTGTTAGAACCTGGGAGAATTCTGAACTCTTAATAACAAAAGCAGCCACCAGCAGCCCCATCAGGCCACCCATTCACCTTCTGGCCTCCTTAACTCAAATGGGTAGTCCTGCGGCTGGGGATCCAGGGTTCCAACCCTTCTCTTTCCCGGGGAACCTCAGGGGGCAAATGCTGCCTGCATTCCTGTGCCTGCTCCTTCCCCCAGCACTGGGGTTCCGCATGTAAGTAAGTATCTGGTGCTCCCAAGCAAGGCTGGGCAGGCAGTCAGGAGGCTTTTAAACCGACAGAGTCACTTCACCAGTGTGGGCCTCTATCTCCAGGTCTGTATAAATGGGAGATGGGCCTGGGTAGCCTTAGAAGCCCAGTCACTCTGGAACTTGGTCATGCTGAGGATCCCTGTAGAGCACACATATTGGAAACACAGTCCTCTTGAGTAATGGGGCAGCTGAGGGCAGGCACAGCCCGGCAGCTCAACTCATTTCTCCTCCTTCTCCGCAGGGTTGCTCAGCCCAAGGAAGTGACTCCTTTCGCGAAGGGGGTCAGAGGCTCAGAGACGCACGTCTTCCGCAAGAAGGAAGCGCACTCAGGGCGTCGAGCCGAGACCCAGAAGCTAGGCCCGAGGCGCTGAGGGGCAGTTCCCTCGTCCCCAGGTACTGGATCCCCTGCTGGGGCGCTCTTCCCACCTCCTCTTATCCCGCCCAGGGCGGCGCAGCTGCAGACAGCTCCGGGGTGACCGCGAACCTCTGATGCTGCTTTCCTTCGAGTACAGAGGGGGCTGGGAGCTGAAGTCTGCAGAGACTGGGCGGGGATTTTTGTGCGACATCGGTGGCCAGGGCGGGGAGGAGCGACCCAGGTCGAAGGTTGTTGATGTCCTGGGTATTTTCTAGGGACATTGTCTAGGTCACGTCCACCTTCTCGGTCGTGGTGTCTGGGGCACCCTGACCCTCACTTCCCCGCAGTCATCCCAGGGTCTTTCCTGGGACCCGGCCAACTCAAGGTCTGGAATCAATCTAAAAGCTGTGTTTGAGGTTCTTTTTCTTTTCTTTTATATTTTATTTTAAAATATTACAATGCCAAGAAGGTGGGGTCAGGAGTTCCACAGCTCTGGGTTCCAGTTCTGGGTTACCAGTTTTGTGACCTTTTGTAACACAACAAGGAGCCTTCGTTTCCTGGAAGCTTTCTTCCCACGGGACTGCTGTAAAGTTTGTATGTAGTAATGGAGATGAAGTTACCCAGCCGAAGGAAGGTGCACTTGACCTCTGAGGGCAAAGGACAAACTTCTAGGCCCTACATCCAAGGCTCAGCTGGCCCTCCCCTGCTCGGCACTCGCTAACCGCCAAGGTCAGCGCCTGGCTCCGCAGTTCCCAGCCCCTCCGCTGCTCTGAATCACCGCCCACATGGGGGGGGGGGTCTCAGGGGAAGCTAATTAGTCCTGATCCTTTGGGGAAAGGCCTGGGCCTAGGGGTTTTGTAAAAGCTCCCCAGGGGGTTCCGAGGTACAGCCAAGATCAAGAACTGGTGAGGTATGTAAAACGGCCTCTCTTTCAGAAAGGAATAAACAGAAGAGGCCTTCGAGGGCGAGAGGGAAGGAGCTGCTGGGTCCTTTTCCGTCTGCAGGTGAGTCCTTCCCACCTGCACTCACTCTAGGGACACGGTTACACTTACGCTCAGACGCACATTCATCGGGATTGACTCTCATCCCTACACACACACACACACACACACACACACACACTGACGCTGTCACGGACGCTCACACCCACACCCACTGTCTTCTCCTGCCGTGTCCAGCCGCCCAGACCCAGGCATTGTGCGCCAGCGGGGGCAAAGAAGGTCTCCTGCCCGACGGCCGAGGACGCACTGCTGCTGGTGACAGCGCGGCTCCTCCGAGCCCGGGGCGCTCTGCAGAGCCCCCGCAGGGCCGCGCCGCGCTCGCTTCGGCTCTTTGTTATGCTAATTCCCCTTCCCAGCTGGTGCCAGCTGCCTGCACAATGAGCGCCCGGAGCCCTCGCCAGCCTTCGCCAGCCAGAGAGCGGGGGCGGAGAGGGACGCGGGGGGCGCGGGAGGGGGGAACACTACGCCCTGCGCCCCCGATTTCAGCCTGGCCCGGCGTGGCGGAGAGGTGAGCTGCCCAATAAGCAGCCTTTCCACATCCTTCCCTCCCCCATGCTTGCAAGGCCGCACCCCTTGGGGCCTTCAGGGCATCTACTGATTCATTCCAGTCGCCTGGGCTGCCCGCCCTCCAGGTGCCAGGGCTTGATGAAAAGTAAAAGGCTCCTTGGCGGCTCCGAGAGCCGTGTGGATGAAAGAGAAGCAGCCGCCTCCCAGACCACACAGCTAATCCTCCCATAAACCTCGAGCAAATAAGGGGAGAGGAAGAACAGGCCGGCTACAGATGTGGAGTGCAGCCTCCGGGGATCCCCAAATTAAAACTCGTGCAGGGGAAGCACTTGGACCACCACCAAATGACACTAATTGGGTTATGGGACCATAATCTTGGCTGGTATGGAAAAAAAAAAAACAGTTATAGTCACAGCTGCAAGGACTGTCTTCATAAAACGGAGGAAAGTCGGCTATTTTATTACGCATAAACATGAGAGAGAAGAGGGTTCACGGATCCCCTGCCTGCACCATGCTAGCTTGAAGGCGAGGACAATCTTATGCCAAGAGGAGCAGCGTTGTGCCTGGCTGGCTCCGGGTGTGTGCAGCTAATGGGCTGGGGGCGGGGAACGGGGGTAGCGCTCCAGGGGGAGGGGTAGAGTGGCTGTATCGAGGATGGGGAGCGTGGACTATCTGGAGGAATGTATTGCAGACAATAGGTTAGCAGCCAAATGCAGAAAGCAATGATTCTGAACAGAAGAACTCATATTTAGTCTTTAAAAATCATTCACAGGGCTGAGGATGTGGCTCAGTGGTAGAGGCTTACCTAGCATGCACCAGGGGCCCTGGGCACAATTCCCAGCACCACCATAAAATAAAATAAAAACATCCAGAAGCAGTTTCACTGGGGGCAGGGGTGGAATCCTGGGGAAGCAAAGGAAAGAAAAATGTGTAGAAAATTCAAATGCAAATCTTCAGAAAGATCACAGGTTGTTAGAGTCACAGATGTTAGGGTCATGAGAGAACAATCTTAGAGTCCCTTTGAGTCCAGCCTCTTCACCTGAGACCCAGAGAAGTTCAGGGTTGGACATCTATAGTGGTTGCTAGAACTGGGTAAGAATCTGTCTTCTAACTCCTAAGGTAATGCTCTTATCACTGCTTTAGCTATAATTTTGTGGTTAAGAAACAGCAGTTATATGACCAGAAATGAATAGACCCTAAGAAAATAGCTAAAAATGAGAAAAATTTAAGAATGATTATGTTTAACCTTGTCTGAGTTATAATAAGAGTTGGAAAGTAATTCTTACAATTCCATCCCCAAATTCTTCAAGTACAAATATATCTATTTATTCATTTGTTAAAACACCCAGATGGACAAATGATCCTAGGGTTTATTTAGTGTTCTTTCTGTGTAGGGGCCAATAATGTTTCCCACTGTGCATTGTCATGTTGGCTAAAACTGTCTAGGTCAAGACTGGACTGGTTGAGAATTCTAATTGATCATTCTTAGTGGTTGGAATCCTGACCACTGGAAAATGAAAATATCTTGCTCAGCTTATGGGTTTCCAAATATAGAGAAGACAGGGGTTTGGAAATGCACAGCTTGAATGTCCCTGAGCATGTTCAAGTGTCCTGGCCTCTTGGTCCCTTTTCTCAGTCAACGCAAATGACAACTACTGATACCAATCATGCCATTCCAGATCCTGGTAGGGGTGAGAAGTCCTGGGGGCATCATGGTCCAAACTACATTAGTTTCATTATACTCTGGTGCCTATTTGTCGTTCTCAAATCACATGGTTTAGAAACCCATTTCAGGTCCTACCAATCAGCAAATATCACTACAGGTGTATCTCTCCTTGTGGAAAAATATATACTCTTGAAAAATGGTCACAAATAGAAATGAAATTCTGTAAATGGAATCCTTTTTTGAAACCATCAGTTGGGTTGCACTGAGAGGTGACATAAAAAGGGATGACAGTTTGAAGTAGGGATAATCACTCCCTAGTTAGGAGTTGTGGTTAACCCTTAACTACAACCCTGGTGGGTCTGCTTTTTAAATTTAGATCTTATAAGTGGAAACCGTATCTTAGTTTTGTTTGTTTGTTTTTTTGTGGTGCTGGGGATTGAACTCAGGGCCTTGTGCATGCTAGACAAGTGTTCTACCACTGAGCCACACTCCCAGCACTCTATTCTAGTTATTTTAGAGTAGGCCAAGTCCTTAGTTATGATTATCTAGAAAATTATGCTTCGGCTTCTGTTGCCAGGTATAGGAACATAGGGAATAGTGTTGAGTTTAAATTATCAAAAAATTTTTAAACTTAACACCATTTTTTCTCAGTAAAAACTAGACCTAAGAGAACCATTTAATATGGTAATAGAATCAACTTGAACTTTGGCAGATTTGGGGGGTGAGTCAGAGGTTAGTGGTTTTCAATCTTTTCCCTTGTAAGGGACACCTCTTAGTCCCTCTACACAGACAATGTTCTGAAAGATACTGTCTTCAAAATGAATTGCATTTATTAAGGATCATGCCTTGATTTCTTCATCAGTTTCTTCTCAGTCTGCGATAAAGGGTAAACCTAGAGCTGATTTAATTCCAGCAAAGGTAAAAAGAAATCTGACATGGGTTTGCCAGTGCAATTGCTTTGAGGAAGTTTTATGAGTTTCAATCTGCTTTTGGAAACACTGAACGCATCCCAGGGACACCAATGTCCTGAGACTACTTTTATAGTTGTCTAAAAGCCCTGGGACCCCAAGTTTGACAACATCCCCCTTTTTGATTTCAAGCTCACTGTACAGAACTGCAGAGGCTGAACATTCGCCATCAAAAAGAGAATTTGTCATTGTTAGGGCCTTCCCTTCCCACAGGGCATCCAGGGACAGTAGTGGAAGAGTCACAGAGGCCTGCCTTTAATGCACACCCACACCAGGTTATATCACTTCCCTAATATTGAAGACTTTAATCCTGACAACATTATGATGTGGATACCATGTGCCACCCCATTTTTTAGTCAAGAGAACCAAGGCACTAGGAGGTATGTGGCTCATTGGTCAAGGTTGCACAGCTTCAATGGCAGAGCTAGGATTCACACCCAGGCAATCCCACTCCAAACCCCACACTCTTAACCCTCGACTACATCCCAATCTCATGAGAAACCCACAATCTCTGTGCCTGAACTGAACAGGAGATAGGTGCTAATGCCTGTAACCTACTCACATAGACAGTTTGGTGGCATCTCTGGACCTGGAGAATAAGAAACTCTCCCAGCTCCTGAAAGGTCAGATAAGTCATTTATCTTTTCCTGCAAAAACATAAAGGAAATTTTATCATCCCTGAGACGTTTTTTCTTGTCTTCATAAAAAGATTTGACAGAGGGAAAAAAATTTTCTTCCTTCCTTTTTAGTCTTTAGACTTTTCCTTAAAGTTGATCACTCTGCAATGTGTGTGGAGCGCCATGTTCCTTAGACTTCCTCCACTCTAGTGGATCAGGGATCAGCTCCCTAACTTTCTGCCAAAATCCCTTGCATAGGCTGTCATCCTCTGTCTTTTTCTTATCAGCACAGGGAGGTATTGTGAGTTTTGAAGGTGGTATAGATGTCTGACTGCTGTGCCAGGTGAACTTCAGAGCAGTACGTTTACCTCTCCATTGCAAGGGTTCAAGGCTCATGCCACATCTGAGCTAAGTTCATTGCAGCAACCTCAAGAGGCAGCTGCAGACATGTCAGGAAGTCTCAGAGCTGGTTCGTGTGAGAGCTGACCGCAGATCACATGACTGATGCCAGGACTCAGTGGCTCCCATGGAGTGACCTGGATGGAGACAGTACCTACTGAAGGCCCACCTAGTCTGGCAGCACAGGCTGAAGTGTAGATTTGGCCCCTTCCCTGCAAAGTTCTGGTATTTGTCCATTGTCTTGAGGACCTCTGTTGGAACATCACAATTTATGTCTCTGCAAATCCTTTTCTGTATGAGTTGTCTCCCCAAGTTGAGGCATTTTGTAAGGTGGTATCACTTTATTTTTGTTAGTAATTTTTTTGCAGTGCTGAGGGTTTAATCAGTGGTGCTCTACCACCAAGCCTCATCCCTAG
>JAJEJO010004555.1:438489-517270 GCA_020662805.1 Glaucomys volans
TTTTTTTTTTTTTTTTTTTTTTTGAGACTGGGTCTTTCTAGTAGTCCAGGCTGGCTTTGAACCTGTAACCCTCTGGCCTCAGCTTCCTGAGTTGCTGGGATTACAATCATGTGCCACTGTGCTGATTTTATCCCTTTAAATCAAAAGAAATACTTATAAATTGGGATTTATAAGTAATACTTATAAATATGAGAAATTTCATGAGAAATTATTAATACATCTCCAAATTTTCTATCAGCTTCATTGGGGTCAAAATGCAGGTGTTTCCAGGCTATGAATAAATACTTTGCATTTTCAAAGTTAACAAATTGGATCAACACCAAGGAGGGAAAAAAAAACAAAAACAATCATAGACAGCCCACCAGAGAACTGTTTACCAAAGCAGCAGCTCATGCCAATGGTTTGCAAACACCACCAGACTAACTTGTGTAAATTCCATTCGTTTAGTCATCGTTCTTCAGCCTGTCACAGATAGTGAAGGGAAATGCAGAAACAGGAAATTACAGACTATTTTAAACAGCATGTTTTATTAAATTCACTTGCTGATGCACTTTATGGCAGGATGCGAGATTCAAGTGTTCATAACTTACATCTTTGCAAGTGCTTTTTCTAAGTGAGTTCTCCCAGCAAAATATGGCATGTACCTAGGGCTGGAAACGATCTCTAAACTAGTAACTGTTTCACCCTAGGTCATGTAGCTATATCACAAAAAATGGAAAAGTTTTAGCCATGTGAGGAGAATATAGCTTTCTGATGCACCAGAACTCTGAGAAAGCAACAGAGGCATCTTGTAGTAACTTAAAAGATCCT
This sequence comes from Glaucomys volans, assembly GCA_020662805.1. Taxonomy (NCBI): domain Eukaryota; kingdom Metazoa; phylum Chordata; class Mammalia; order Rodentia; family Sciuridae; genus Glaucomys; species Glaucomys volans. The sequence continues at coordinate 439,300 of JAJEJO010004555.1, forward strand.
TAACACCTTTATTTTAAACTGCAGAATCAAAACACAAAACTCTTAAAATGAATAACTAGAAACCATACATTGTCTCTTCTTTTTTACTTAAAGCTGGTTTCATCCTTCCCTTCATAGGATAGTTCTGCATCTAGTTTAAGCCATCATTGCTAATGCTGAATCCTTGTCTTAGAAAAGGCCTAGTAAAATTGGTAGGGATGTGATAACTGCCACTACAAATGAAATGACTTCAAATTTAAGGGGCTCATAAGCATGGTTTCAAACGACGAATTATTTCTAAAAACATCTTCTGCACTCAATTTGTTTGAGGGATATAAGCCTGGCTGCATCACCTAAGAATCCTCATGGTCTTACTTGATATATCCAGGGAAGTTGGAGTCCCAGTTTAATGCCCATGTCTTCTGTAAGTTTTCTACTGCCCTTCTGATACACAGAAAGGAAGTAATCAACGGGAGCTGTAATACAAGTTCATGGTGGTAGTCATGCTTTGATGGATTTTAGGATGAGCTCTAAAAATACTTTCATACACTTGCCTTAGCATGTAAAATGTTCAAAATTTGTTGCCTTAAAAGATCATGCTAAAGATGCTTTGCCTGAATTATTGATTAGTTGTCGAACTGTGACTTCTCTTGACTTTGAGTTTTTCTATCTTCTTCCCACATCCCATCTTGTCCTGTCCCTAGGACTCTTTCGAGAATAGGATTTTAAGAATGGAAGAGTATAAAACCTTTGCCCTTTTAAATTGGTTTTGCTGGGCCATTTTCTACAATGACGCACTTTTGAAAAGGAAGGTCCAGAGATAAAGCCTAATGATTTGGTCAAGGACATGTACCGAGATGCCAGCGGATAGCAACAGAAAGCACTCTTGAGTAGGGCCACTTTTTAAGCAAAGAATTCCCTTGTCTTTCCAAAGTCTGCGTTCAGCTCTATTAGGTTACATGTGAGGCAGAGCACAGCAATGAGAGGAGGCGCTACTTCCAAGCGGGTAGATGGCAGCATTGGGTGGAGGGTGTCAACTTTTGCAATTCTCCCACAATGGATTTAACTTGCTATGAAGGGGAGCCTTGGCCACTTTGGGAAAATCTTAGTATCTTGTAAATAGATGTGACAATCCTGGGTGTGAAGAGCCCACACAGGAGGTACACAGGCTCTCATGCTAATGACACACATAAGATTTTTGTAATCTGAATGGGTGTTTAGGGATTATGTTTGGTGAAGAAAAAGAATTTGAGTATTCTGGAAATGTCCTGGAAACAAAAAACCTGATGACTAATAATTACAGATTTCCATGCTGCTGGATTCAAACGTACCAACCATCCTGCAAAGAAGTAATTCTAGTTGGTTCTACTGAGCAGATGGAAAATCACCAACTCCTTCATTTGATTGTTTGGGCCACCAAGAACATTATCTGGTAATGTTGGGGGCTTTTGAAAAAGCAAAAAGATGAGTCCTTTCTTTCATATTTAAATCTCCATGAGGTATTATAATAAGAATGCTACTTTTGACAAATTAATTAGCTTTCAGCTAGCTTTCCCCTTTATCAAAGAAACTATTAGCTTTTAAGAATAACATTAATACAGAATTGAATGGAAGACTACTAGCAATAATCAGTAGCTGTTAAAACCATTCACATGTGGGTCATCTTAATAATTTGACATTTCACAAAGAAATCACCCAGGGTTCAGGATTGAATGGCTTCATGTTACACAAGTTTTTCAGAAATTTTCACCAAACAAAAATCTTTACATTCTTTAAGATATAACTTTATCAATCACATCATTTATCAATACTGTGCTTCTTAATCAATAGTAATCTAATCTACAAACTAGGACCATTCTAAAATATTGGCCCTTTAAAGTACTCTTTTATTTTGAAAGTTCCTATGTGGTGACTGTCCACTATAGTTTCTAAGTTTTGAGTTTTTTAACAGAGGAAGACTAATGGAAAGGAGAACCATCACCAATTGCTATTAAGATAAAATAAAAAGCTTAATGAGTTTTGATCATTTTAATAAATATATATCAAGAAAACCTCACTTTATTACAACACATTCATATACAAGCATCTATCATCTAAATTTTCAACATCAAATGTTTATCAAATATTGAAAATAAAGGACAAAACATTGCTAGACTATTTAGCTATAACACAAGAACATTTGTTTTAAAAATTGGTCCTTGTGGACAATTGTCCAAATGATCCTACTCATACACTGTATGAATGAGACCTATATTTAATATTAATAGCAATAATAAAAAAAAGCTTTATCTTGGAGAAACTGGGAGGACTTACTTGTTTCCTCTGTTTGGCATTTGGTTCCTGTGAAGTAATATTTAAAGAGGCCTGTAATTTGGTAACCTTGGCAATGAGAATATCATTTTGCAGAAGAAGTTAGCTGGAGCAGAAGGAAGGATGGTCAGAGGGTCACCCTGAACACTCTTGCAAATGTACAAATTCAAGATATTATTGAGAAGACTGTTGGCCAAATACACAGTAATGATTACAGACCAAGTCCCATTTCTCCAAAATAACTTTCCAAAAACTAAAATCTTTACATTCTTTAAGATAAATCTTATTGATCACCACATCATTTATTAACATTGTGCTTCTTAATCAACAGCAAAAGTCATATATAAAAAACCACATGCTTTTATAATCTAAACGAGTGAAATGATGCAAAACAGATTAAAGTATAATGCATGCCACGGGTTCATGAACTTCATTGGACAAGAAAACGAAACAAAACAAAACAACCCAAAACCCAGAAAACCCAGACCCCAGCAACAGACCGTTGCCATAGAAAAGCTCAAGCAGTTAGTGCTGGTTCCTAACAGCTCTCTCTATTGTGTCCTCCATCCCTATCCAAAAATGCCAAACCCAAAGCAACTGGGCATCCAAAATAAAGGAAGAATAGAGGTGTCGAATCAAAAGCTGAACGCAATAGTTCAAAGTTAACAGTTTCCAAACCATATGGATCCACCCTGTGTTTTTTTTTTTTTTTAATTCCTGTTTGTTAAATCCCTGCTGTAACTCTGATTTATCCTTAATTTTCACATTGGCAAAAATTAAGATAAAGTAAGGCACCAAAAATCGCCCTGTATACCACCTCCCTCAAAGCCTCATCCCCCTTCACAGGCAAGCCGGGAACTTGCAGGGAATACCCTCTCTGCAGTGTCAATTGCTGCCCTAGACAGGTGTTTCATTCTGTTCCATCCTATCTTCATCTGTCACACAGACTGTTAAATACAAATACTTAACAGCACCATGAAGCCATTTCATCTAGCTCCCTGTCTTCAGTCTTTTATTCAGAAAAAAATACTGTATCATATTGAAGAAGAAGACATCTTCTGCTGGTTATATTGATTTGCTTACCAAATATCTACCTAATGAACTGGCAAATGTGTTGAACTTTCTCAGCTAGTGACAGGCTCCTTGGGGGGCCATGGAACTATCACAAGGGCAGGTTGTCCCCCAATCTAACCTACTGGTCTTTTTCTGTAAGAAAACTAAGATAAACTTTTAAGTGTTAAGTCAACCGTTTTCTTGGTAGAATCACCACATTCATAAGTAGCTCGCTGATGCCTACTATACAGATGTTTTATGCAATCTGCTCTCCAGGCATTAAAATGACACGGTATGTTCATGGCATAATTTTATCAGTTGTACAAAACTATAAAATCCATTCAAAATAAAATTTATGAGAGCTAATTGATCATGCTGTGCATGCTTCCAAGTTTCAGTGAGAAGATGGTTCATATTTTACTTCCTTTGCTGCAGCATAGTTTGTTGCTCGGTGAAGGCTCCTTTTTCCTTAAAGACTTCTTCCAGGACTCACTGACATTGTTTTTTTCATTATATCCAGTCTCGAAATAATCATAAAATTGGCCTTTGCACTCAAGATCAAGGTCACTGCCCACAGGTTCATGGCTGAGGGGGTCACCATCTCTGTTGGTGTTATTCGCTTTCTCCTCACTTAACCTGGCCTTTTCCTGAACACCAAGCGACCTGACATTAGTGACAAAGATTTCGTTGGCAGGTATCTGACCATCACTCTTGTAAATGGGTGCCCCGCCTACATCAAAATCCACCTGGTGGGAACAACTCGGCAAAGGCAGAGGGGGAGAGGAAGAGGAGGAGGAGGAAGAGGAGGAGGAGGAGGCACTTCCCACACTCGCACTGACAGAAAGGGGTAAATTCAGGTAGTGACCACCACATTCTTGGTAAAAGCAGCAGGCATGGAACTTTTCACACTCCTCTTTGGCCATCCGTGGTCGTTTCCGGTAAGGACAGTCTTGAGCCATAAACCACTCCTGGGCAGAGGTGCCACTGAAGGAGCAGGCGGGAAAGCACCAGTTATTCTGCATGATGATTTCTCCATGGATCCTTTTCATCAAGTTGTTTATAAGGACAGATCTTCGGAGGTACACTTCAGGATCATCGATAAACTTCAGCTTTTCTAAGGACATGTAAAGGATGTGGGCTCGTTCCTCAAAAATTGAGATGGTCTAAAATTTAAAAAAAGAGAAAGCTTAGGAAATGGACTACACAAAAATATCATCACCTCATATTTCTTTCTTGGCAGAATCTGGTCTGACAATGTTGTGTTTTTCCTTCCCCTGGGTCCACTTAGAAAGGCTGATCCCAGTGCTGCAAATGCCCCCCATTTTTCTCTCTCCTTTTTTTTTTTTTTTTTAAGAAACCAACCACAATTTTATTTCAGGGGCAACAAACCAGGAAGTAAAATAATCAACTAGATCTATAGTGGTTTTTTTTTTTTTTTTTTTTTTGATTATCTTCCTGGAGCATGAAAATCATTTGAAAGTCTTCAGTTTTACAAGACCTCTTTGAAATTACACTTCTAACTGCTTGTATATGTACCAGTTTGGTTCACAATTTGGAAAATTCTGAAGTTTCTGCAATACCCCCAAACCAACATTGATATACTTTTTTCTTTTCTTTTTTTTTTTCTTTTTTTCTTTTTTTGGGTGGTGCTGGGGATTAAACCCAGGGCCTTGTGCATGTGAGGCAAGCACTCTACCAACTGAGCTATATCCCCAGCCCCCAACATTGATATTCTTATGAGTATTTTGGGTTGACACTTTTATTTGTTCTTTTTAGCTATACATGACAGTAGAATGTATTTTGGCATATCATACGTACACTTCCCATTTTTGTGGTTGTACGTGATGTGGAGTTACACTGGTCATATATTCATATATGGACATAAGAAAGTTATGTCCAATTCATTCTATTGTCTTCCCACCCACTTCTTGACTCACTGGTGTGGTCACACCAGGGAATCCAGCCACAGTGCAGACCTCAGCAGGGTCAGGCCTGGTTGCTCAATCTTTTATAGCCCAGTGAGGGAGATGATGAAACAAAAGCGTAGTGCCTAGAAGTGGGTACAGGGAAGCATTCCTGTAGCTGGTTACATTTTGTTTCTTGATCTAGGTATTAGTGATGTGGGTATCTTCATGGGTGAAATTCATCACACTGTACTTTACTTGTACTTTTTGTTATATGTGTGTATACAAATACCTATGCACAGATATGCACACTCATGTTCTGTACACCAATGAATGATTTTAAAAAGATGCCAAGATGCAGGTCATAACGGGCATACTTCAAAGTCTGATCTAGCCATCAGGAAGCATGAGATTTGGCTTTTGGTGCTGTCCTTCTTTTAATCCTCTGGGTGTCATATTTGTAATTACACTTGCTTGATAATAGGATGAAAATAATTAGTGAGGCTCAGACCCAGATAGGATCTGTCAGTTGAAGGACCAAAGTAGGCTTCCTTTTAGCATCTGGCAGAAGAAGGCATGCAAAAAGGAAATAAGGGGACTCACTCCTGAGCTGTATGATACCATACTTGTGTGATAGTTGGTGCAAATCCAGTAGCGACTGGAAAACTGCTACAACCACAACTCAGAAATTGAAAAGGAAATAAACTGCCAGTGTCCTAGGGACCAGCTCTCCCAGGTGATTAAACAAACAAACAAACAAACAAAAAACAATGAAACTGGTAGTGCAACCCAAACAGCTGTGAATTAAATCAGGCCAGACTGACCAGAGGCTGAGACAGGGGCTATACACACAGGAAACAGAACACCTGCCAATACATGCTGGTGTCTATGGGCAAGGCAAAAGCACATCTAAAGCATGGGGCGGGGGTGGAAGAGAGACAGAAGGTAAACTCAACTGAAAAGCCCTCTGCACTTCAGACAACAATGGTCTGGGCTGGACCCTCTTTGATTAAATTAGTGGATCATTTTGGAAGGAAGATTATTATAAGGAGAAAATAACTGATATTTCAAAATCCCATAGTTCTATACTCATTCCCCATCTTGCTATTTTCTTAGCATATATGCAAAAAAGTGAGGTTTGTTTTTTTCTTGGGAATGCATTCTATATTTCAACAATCTTAACATGAATGAACGGTGACCCCCTCAATCATCAATGATGTTTGTATTGCATGCACACACTGAGGTCAGGAAAAGCCCTGAGGGGCCACTCCCATGTGTGTACACAGAAGCAGCATGGGCCACCAGAGTCAGAGCTCAGGCTGGGGAAAAGCATGTCAGGACAGAACGAGTGCATTTCCTGGCACATGAAAGTACGGAACAACCATAACCCTTAGGCAACTGGAGAAATATTAAATCGTAAGTAAAAAAGATGTTTGTTGCATTATATAATTTTGTTATTTCTGGGTAGAAGATCTCTTTCTGGCTCTCTCTTCAAACACTTGTGAAAAATAACACAGGACCCAAAAAAGTGACAACACTTAATGTGGCCCTCCAGAGAAGTGGCTCATTTTCAGTGCTCATTTTAATTTCTGGAAATGGATCAAGCAACTGTTACTAAGTATCTTAAACTCTTAATAAAAATAATGACTATTAAAAAAAACATACTTTATGGCTACAGCTGCTGAGTGGTGGGTGAAAATCCTCTTCTTCCACATACTTCCTCTTAAAGTATGTGATCTTGGATGTTGTTATAGGATTTGAAATTCCCCTGTAATGTGATCCTGTGGTAATAAATCAGATATGACAAATGACATGCGGTTTGCCAGAGGTTCTCCAAACAAAATACTTTCATTTCCTTTCCTTCCAGAGGATAACTTGGCTACATCTTTGTCTGTACATGTGGTGATTAAAAATAAACATTTGTCTTAATAGTTGCTATCACACGGAATCCTGTGACCCAGCTAGGAAAGGATTTCCACGCAATTTTAGAGGAAAATGATAACTTTCAACACCTACTAAACACTCAGATTCTTAACTCTATGAATAGACAGTGAAATTTATAAAGGGAAGGATTACAACAACTTCAAAATAATACTAATATTTATTCAAATTGTTTCATTAAATCTAGACAACATAGCATCACTATTAGGATATATATATATCTTCAAGGGGAACCACTGGTAATCAGATTACTTTTAAATATTATTGGCTCTAGGTTAGTAAACAAATGGCTATCTGCACACTGGTGTTATAACAGTTCTTTTAAAATACAAAACTTAAATACTAAAATTCAGATTTTGAGTAATTAAAGTCATTTTTCCCTCTTAAAAATGTAGCACATCAATTGTAACAAAGTAGGACCTAATTTTTAAATACCACAGCTTTTCATCCTTTTTAGTGAAACAGGGTTCCCTCAAGTCTTGTTTTATATCTTAGTTTCCTTAAAAAAAAATAAAAATAAAAAAAATAGCCAGTGCTATCAAAAGTCCCAAAGGAACTTAGACTGTAAGAATAAAAAAATTTTCTTGGCTTAAAAATATTTTTCCTCCAATACCAAAGCCAGTTGTATGCTCCATAAAGAGAAGAGGTAGTCAGCTGCTCACCCAAAGTGCAGATTCTTTTATGTCTCAAGGAGTAAAGATTTCACTGTCAAGTGCACCAGAGTCTGTGCCGCTCTGAGAGAATCACACAGTTCTATGGGATTGGAAAACAAACTCAAAAGCTTCATAATTTCATTGAGTTCTCCTAAAAATATAGATCCATGACTTATATGCAAGCAGCAGCACAGGTAGAGGCAGATTTGAATGCCATCTAAATACCACCACTGTCCTCTCCAGGAGCCCTGGGTTTGCTTATGCAAGGTGTACTGGCAGCCCTGAAGCATCAGCTCTCAGCTCAGAAGGGCGCCCCAGACACCACCTCCCATCTGTCTACCAGTCTGGCTGTGGAGGGTAGAAGGGGAAGGTCAAGGGCAATACCTGCCAATGGGGGACCAGCTCCCCGGTCTCCCTGCAAAGGAGCCTGTGCTGGCCCTGGGGGGCTCTGGCCTCTGTAGCTGTCAGCCTCCCATAGTGTCTGGTACCCAGCAATTTCAGCAGCTCCTTCCGAGACAATGGGCTCGCAGAATCTATTCATGGACAGAACCAGAGTCATCTCTGACAGCCTCAGATCTGGAAAAAGAAAAAGAAAAAGGGAAAACAGCCCTCATCAAGACCAAACCAGGGGATGGCCTTGGCATTTCATTCCTTTGCTTTGGGAAACTTTTACTTCCCGGTCCTCCCCTTCACCCTGAACCATTTGATTATTTTCCCAAGAAAACCTCAGCAAATTCTTGCTGCTATTAGCTCAGCCTCTGTGTTCAGCAATCTGCATTTCAGGGGCGGATCTTTAAAAGCCCATTTCTTATTGTTCTCAGATTCCCCTCAGCCCTCTTCCAGACAGCTGCTTTGCCTCCTAAACACATTTTCCTCCTGACCTTCCCTCAGAAAATATTCTACTAAGAGGCAGGGCCAAAACCCTCACGCTTCCTTTCTATTAATAAGGCAAAATCAATTTTCTAGTCAATCCCCTGGGAGTCTCCTTTGATGAAATCTGCTAATCAATCAAAAGGAAAGGGCGGGGAAGGCAGAAATCTCCACCGTAATCCCAACTGATGCTCTGAGGTTCAGCCTGTTCCGCTGCCCCCGTCCCCTCCTCCTCTTGTTTCCACAGGCCAGTCCCTCTACAACATTCTGGGGCTCCCTCCACTCTTTCTCCTTCCAAAGCGAAGCAGACAGAGAGACACTTGGTAGTTGTTTCCACCAGCCCTGATCCGCCTGAACTGGATCTGCCTCCAGTCAAAACACTGTGAGATGAAGACAGAAAATTGGCTCCAGTTTCCAGCCGTGAGTTGCAGTCCCACAGGAGCCAAGCACAACATCAACGGAGCAGGCAGAATATTAAACAGCAGCCAGGGCTCAGGGGCCAGAGGCAGCCAGCAACTCCTTACACAGCAAAGCCCAGACACAAGGCAGGAACTTTCCAAGAGGCAACACATCACTGCCCTCCTCTCCAGTTCACGCCCTTCCCTTGGGACTGCAGGAAGATGGGAATATCTTTGCTGGTGATGCTCCCTGGGCCCCTCCATAGCACATGCATGGGGCCACTTCCATGGAGACTCCATGTTTTCACTTGGTCCAATGCAGGGTTCAAGGTAGGGTCAAGAGTAAGTTGAAATGAGAAGAGTCTGATATTAAAACAAAAAGACCTTGGGGCCATAGACTAGTGGTGACAGCCCCGCAGCCTCAATGCCTTGTTAACTGCCAATTCCTTTAGGAGACCCAAACCTCCACTCTCTCATTCTGCGGTTTAAAGAACTGTCACAAAAGTGATGTCAGGCTTGCTTTCTGAAGATTGATTGTCTTTCAAATATACACTAAGGGTCTAGTTCTTTCTTTCTTTTCCAAATTATACAGCTTGTAATGTTTGGAGGGGGGGAAGGATGAATCTGTCATTGTCTCGAGGGAGACCATTACTCCTCATGCTGTAACGAAGGTCCACTTCCAGGTAAAAGAATGAAAAGCTTCAGGGTAAGGTGAAATAGCTTCATTAAAGTGACAAAGTCCTCTGGCTAACAGAGCAGCTCTTGGCAGCAGTGACTGTCTTTCATCAGGCTTCTCTCTCAGTTCTCAGTCAGTCCCTAACCCACTGAAGTCAGAGAAGGTGTCCAGGTCAGTGGGTGGAATTAGTACTTAGCCGATTTGAGCTGCTAAACCTGACCTTCCCTTTCTTTCAAGATGCCCTCCAGAGACATCCACAAGGACTTATTAGAGAACCTTATTACAAGAGGGGGAGAGAAAAGAGGTTCAAATAATTATTAAGAAATGGTGGACATGCCATTTATTTATCTGTTTGAGTCATCAACCAAGACATTTAGCCTCTGTTGATTTCACAAACTAAGCCCTGTCCATCACCCCTCATTGGAGTGGTCCACAATCAAGCCAGGTATCAAACCTCATGATACCTTATTCCCTGGAACACTCTCATGAAATGATCCAATTTCTTAAACTATTCTAAGAGATGATCGTATCAGGAGATGCTTTTGCTAGGAGAACACAAATCATAGCTTTTTATCAGAATCAGTAGCCTTCTCTTATTGACGACAATGATATTTTCCAGCTTGAATTTTACACTCACTTTTGTGCAGGATTCTGGGGAAAAGATACAAGTCTTTTGACTGGCAGAACTTTTATTACAAATAAACAAAAGCAGGTTGACAAACAGGCCCCTTAAGAAAGAAAAGCATTTGCAAGCCCCCAGTAGCAATTACCTTTGTTTAATAGGATGTTGGTGGGCCCTGTGCTGTTTTATGTTAGTCAGAGTTTGTTTATATTATAATGGTGAGTCGCTTTTTTGGTTGTTAAGAATTTCAGTGTTTCTATTTGTTAGTATTGTTTCCAGCATATGAAATTTCATCATTTTGCATTTGAACTTGAAATGTGGCATAATAGTTTTTATCTTGGCTGTTTCTTTTGTTTACAACATCTAATTTCAGTAAGTTTTTCCTTTTTGAATTGGAAACTGTTGCACACAAAATTCTAAATGAGAGAGGCTGGGTTCTGCAAGTGATTTATGTAAATCTGAATAAAACATGAATGAGTTGGGATTATTTGGGAGCAAGGAGGAGATTTTGCAATTGCGTCTTCCTAGCCTATTTAGAACTTACACTGGGATGTTAACAAATTAAGAAGGAAAGTTTAATGTTCATGAAACACTAGACTGCATACACCAACACCAGTGTTTAACATGCATCTTTATTTGTAGTATGTGTAGAGAGCCAAGCTCACTATTCTCAGGATGATGAGATTTACATTACAATCCTGCTACAGAATTCAGAAGTTCAAGTCCACAAATTTATGTGCTGTTAATATAGCCACAAAGATGTACACTATGGCAAATTTTTCTTTTTTTTAACATCAGAAGTGAACAGATTCAAAAGGAGGGTGTTAAAGTGTGTTTTGTCTGTGCATGCATTTAAAAAATAAAATGCCCTAACCCTTTATCCTCAGGCTGCTGTGTGTCTGTTTTGTTATCCAAGTGGATGTAGTGGAATGACCCCCCTCAAGCATACTCAGAAGGCTGAGGGTTAAAATGTCAAGCGTTCCTAGCAAATGTGCATAGTAAAGTTACCAGGCATTTCAATACAATTTGGTTTTCCTAGATGAGCTGTGCTTGCTCCTTCTTTCATTATAATGCTAATAGGAGTGGCTGGCACACAGAACAGGGCAGCTATGATTCAGTGGCACCTTGAATCTGACAGAGGGCTCCTGGTCATGTTTTGTCCATCCCTCCTCCCATCTGTCATTAGAAATCAGAAAATTTTATTGAGAGCATTGTAGCAGTTAAGAGGACTGATTCCAACGCTGGAAGCCAGGAGGTAAAGGGTAGGTATTTCCAACTTACCCAAGACACTGCCAGTCTTAAATGTTTTCTCCAGGTGGAATCAACCCCCTGACCTGGACATAGTCCCTAACAAGCTCTCAACATTTTGGCTGGCTCATGGTGGTGGTTGTGGAAGAGGCTGGATGGGCAGAACAAAATCCTTCAACCTTTCTAAACAGATGTCTCTTTTCTGTTGGTTCCTGCAGTACACCTGTCTTCCCTGGGAAGTCCATTTCTCAGCAGCAGTCCCGACAGGTCAAGAGCTTTATTCAGGTTGGGTCTTGGGGCTGGGAATGCGGTGTTTTTCCTAAGGAGGTCGAGGGGTTCACTGGGTGAAAGCTCAAGGAGGGGGGTTTGGCGGGCCAATCCCCTGCCAGCGGGTGGCAGCCACCGCTCCTGGTTCCCGCACAGCCACACCCCCGGGGATTGGTGCCCAAGCCCCCAAGTCCCTCTCCTGGGTAGCGGGTAGCGGGCAGCGCCCGGCCAGTCGCTGGCCACAGGAGAAAGTAAACACCCAAAGTGTCTGGGAACAAAGGCAAGTTGTCTTTCCACGGTGCAGGAGCCCAGTGCCTCTTCTGAAGAATAAGAGCTATTATTATTCGTTCTTTCTTTTAAAACCAAGTTTCCTTCTAAGGGAAATAAACACCGAAGGTAGGATTCCAAGGAAATGACTCACGGCGGCTGGCAGGGCTCTGGCTAGGCTGGCCCGAGCCCCGCGCTCCTGCCCGCAGCAGATGCCTGCGGGGCCCTCACGTCCTCACGGGCCAAGCCCGCACTGAGCAGGCGACTGCGGGAGCGCCCTGCGCGCTGGTGGGACCCGCGGGCTAGCGCTCGGCCCGCGCCTCCTCGGACCCGGGGTCCGCCTCTCCCCCCGCATCTGCGGCCGCAGCCGGACACTTGGGAAAGTTGCTAAGGCCGAGGAGGCGGGAGGAGAGGAAGCGAGTAGAGAGGCGGAGGCGTGGACCCGGCGGGCAGCAGCCTCAGCCCGCCGGGGAGGTGAGCTGAGGACAGAGGAGCCGCCGCCGCCCGCAGCGCGGCTCGGCTGCTGGGGAGGAGGTGCGGGGGCGGAGGTGGCGGGGGACAGAAGGTGTCAGCTCCTGCAGCTATTCCTTTTTCTTGCAAACGCGCGCTCCTGACATCCATAACCCCTCCCTCCCCACCTGCCAAACACCGCGGCGTCCAGCCCTGGGAACATCCTTCCTACTGACCCTACGATGAGGGACTAAGCGGTCACCCAGGACCCTGAGGTCTCACCCGGAGCTGCTGTCCCCACCAGCTCCTGGAGTCAGCTCCAGAGCGCGGGCGGCAGTCGGAGCAGCCCTAGTGGAGGCGGCGGTTCCCGCCCTGGTAAAGGGCCCGGCGGCGCACGCTAGCCCCAGGGAAAGCCCGCGCCGCCTCCGCGCCCAGCTATGCCCCGGCCACCTCGTCGCTCTGGCCGCCTCGCCGCTCCGACCCCGCACCGGCCGCCGCGAGTCCACTAGGTGACCCGGGCGCTGCCCGGGTGCCGGAGGGCGCGCCAGAGGCCGCGCGGGTGCGGGTTCGAGAGGCACAAGCCCGGAACCTGGCCCTCGCCCTCCACCCGCCCCGCCTCCACCCCCGCCGCCTGCGCCCAGTCGGGTCTTACCGCGGGGTCAGCGGGGAGGCGGCGGCCGCAGCGCTCGGGCTGCCGCTGGTCCGCTTTGGGCTCGGCGCCAGCCCGACCACCGGTGCACACTCGCGCCGGTCCCGGCCCGGCGGCCCGGTCGGCGGTGGCCGCTGGTGCGCGGCGGGCGAGGGTCCCGGCAGGTCCCGCCGCCGCGACTGGGGCGCTGCGCCGCCGTCGCTGCAGACGGTTATGGTAATGAGCGGCTCTGTCTAGCGAGGAGCGTGTGAAACCCGTCAATCCTGTTTGCCATTTCCCCGTGGATTTCCGAGGAGAGGTTCTGCAGGATGCCCCCAGGGTGAGAGGGGGAACATGACAAGCGCGCCCGCTCTCCCTCCCTCCCTCTGCTCCCGCCGCCGCCGCCACCGCTCCTCAGGCAGCACACGGGGCGCCTTCCCCTCACCCCCACCCCAGCCCGCCCCCTGCCTCCTTCCCTCCTTCCCGCCCTCCCTCCTCCCTCTCCTCCCCTTCCCTCCCCTCCCGGTGCCCGGGGACACGCGGGCCCAGCTCCAGCCCGCAACCCAGACCCCACGCGCTCTCGGCTCCCGCCCTAGCCCTGGGGGCTCGGCTCCAACCGAATAATGTATTCACTCTGCAACCTCTGAGATGTCTTGTCTTTTTTTATTTGGTTTAGTTTTGTTGTGTGTGCGTGTGATTTAAAAAAAAAAATGTGCCTTTCCCACCCTTTGCAAAAGACTTTCTTCTCCTTTGCCACAGCAAACGGAGATGAGAAACAGATGTCTGTGCAGGACCAAGCAGTTATTCTCCTCCCGCCGCCCGCCCCCGCCCGTTCCCCTCCTGAGCTGCATATGTATAAAAAAGCAACCTTGGTCCTGCTGCAACTTGAATTGGCAACTCTTTCTGGGTGGGGATACTCTAGGGAAAATCTCCAGGAAAAAAAAAAAAAGTAATAAAGGAGACTGTCCTTGGTCAAAAGGATGCAATTTAAGCTCCAGAATCACACTATTTTGCAAGTAGTGGCTTTCCCCTATATTGGACTCAATTCGAGTTTGTTTTTTTGAAACATTAATTCATAACTTGTGTCTAGGGACCCTCCATAGTCGAGATGGGTCATTTCAGGTGTAATGAATGCAGAGGCTTGGAAGGCATAGACCTAATAAAAGCGGGGGTGGAGGGAGGCACCTGCACAAAAGTGTTACAAAGACTATCATGTTTGTTTACTGCTACTATGCCAGATGTGCTAAATATAACACTTCTTTAAAACAGTGATCCTCCAACTGTGAAAAGCCAAACCTCTGGCTGCCTGGCTCCCTAGGAATCAAGGAGATGCACAGACTGAAAATCGGGGAGGAAAGGAACAAGATCAAGGATGAGGATTAGCATCTGCAAATTGAACTCTATCTAATTTGCATGTTTATTTCTTAGAATTGTAATTAAATTTGTGTAATAAATGTTTTCCATTTCAGTTGTACACTTAAAATTTGGGTGACTGACATGCAGTTAAGTGAATTTCCTTTTTCCTTTTTAAAGAAAATGTGGTTTATTCAATAAAGCAGGAAACAAATATTAAGAATAATTAGAACTAATCTGTTTTGAAGGTGTTTTTGTTGAACTTTGTACATTAAAGACACTCAGAGGTTTTAGTGGTATTAGGAAGCCTAGAGGAGGCAATTATGCTGAAAACAGACTAACCCAACAGACTACCAGAAGCATCATTTCATTTTTTCCAAAAGACATTCCAGGGTTGGATGCCTAGAATTGGGAACCGGCACCCGTCCTGGCTTTATTTTAAACTATATCAAATTGCATTGGCTGATGCAGGATGCAGGTCATTATGATGATGGTTTCAGAATTGTAAAGATGCCTTTTTTTTTTTTTTTTTGCAATCAATGAGAGTCGCATGTCCATGTTAAGGGTAGAATATAGTTTTCATTTGGGTCAGGGAGGGTGCTAAGGAAAGGCACAAGGGCATTTAAAGCAGTGTAAGTATTGAGAATCTAAATCCGCATCTAAAACTGGTTATCGTCTAACTCAAATGAACTAAATGTGAGGGCTTGGAGGCATGGCTTATTATTGTTTTTATCTCTCTGTATTAAAGTTTTATAGCATTTAAAGGACTATGGGGAAATCCACACACATACTTGGCTGTGTCAAAATACATAAAACCAAAAGGAGCAAATTAAGCATAAAATTGAGAAATAACATGAGACTAAGAATCAGCATGGGTTGCATTGGCATCTTTGGAGCTTTGCTTTGTCTCTGAGAAATGAGCCTTCTGGGAAATTGGCATTGCCCTTGGGTGAAGAGGACTCTTGGCTTTTAATGGTTCAACAAAATGACATCAGAACACAAGAATCAAATCATTATACTTCAGAGTACCCTTGCAGCTCTGAGTATGAACTTGACCTGTCCTGTTCAGATATGTCAGGCTAGCATGTTTTACTGTTGGCTTTCCCTGCCTACTTTTAATCCCAAACTTAATGTTTTCTGAGATTCAATGCCCAACTGTTGACAACGTGAACCTGTGTCTATAAGTAAAAAAGGTAGTCATATGTCTATGGAATGAGAAACATCATTTAAAATTTTAAGGTAAGTGGTGGCTATGGCTTGAGAAAAGAACTAAGTACAATTCAATAACAAAATATTTTGTAGGAGTGAATGCTATTTATGAGGGACAATATTCGACTGAGAACTATGAAGTCATCATTTTGGGATATATATGGATATGTGTGTGAGTTTCCAAGATAGATGTTTGATTATAAAACTTAAAAAACTTTGAGCTGCAAATTCACTGAAGGCAGTGATTGTTTTTCTTCAGTTAACAAACAAGAGTGCCAGACTTAAAACTGCTGAAACCCATTTCACAAAATCTTTTCCTCATTTGAAAGGGATATTTTGCAAGTAAAATCTAACTTATTTAGATTTCTGTGGACACAAACCCTTTTTGGATTAATAAAGTCTGAATTACTGCTTTTAGAAAATGCAACTCCTTTAGAGCAAAAAGAGACATCTATATTCAGTCTAATTCCTCTTCTCTCATCTTCAGATCTTCTCTAATTAGACTCTCTTATCCCATCATTCCATGGAAACTGTTCTTGCCATTGTCACCTGTCACTTCCATGTTGCTAAATCCAAAGGTCTTTTCTTGGTCCTACTCTTTTTTGACCTGTAAGTAGCATTTGAACCAGTTGTTCAGTTCTCCCTCCCTCAAATACCTTTTATCATGTCTTGGAGGACAGGGCACCTTTCCTGACTTGCCTCCTACCTTCCTGGCTGTTCCGTCCAAGGCTCCTTTGATGGTTCCTCCTGTGACCTCAAAACGTTGGTCTCCCTCAAGCTCAGTCGTAGAACTTCATCTCTGCTCTACAGCTACTCCCTTATCAATCTCATCCAGTCTCTTGGCTTCAAATGTTATCCAAATTCTGATGACTCCCAAATTTATATATCCAGCCCAGATTCTCTCCTGACCTCCAAACTCCTATTACATGCCTAGTAGGTATCACAAGCTTTACAGATCTAAAACTCAATCTCTGATTGTCTCTCCTCCCCCAATCTGTGCTATCATTGACATTCTCTTAATTAACCACGTTGTCATTGTTTTTCTAGTTGGTCAAAATACTTTAAACCATCCTTGACTCTTTTCTCCTTCATACCTTACATCTCACACATCAGAAATTCCTTAAAGCTTTACCTTTTAAAATTTTCTAGGCACTGGTCATTTCTCGGTATCACTACTACCCTCATCTGTCCATGCCATCATCACCATCTCTTGCTTTGAATATTGCAATAGCCTCCTAACTGGTCTTCCTGCTTCTATCTTTGGCCCTCTCTTCAGTTTAGTCCTGGTTCAAACTTGATGCCAGTGATTTTAGTTTTTGCTAAGACTCTTCCTAAGGGGCCCCATTTTACTCAAAACAAAAGCCAGAATTTTGCTTTGCAATGGGCTCCAAAGGGTGACATCACCCTGAATTTCTCCGACCCCATTCTCCCTCCAGCCACTCCAGTCACTCTGGACTTCTTTGTGTTCCTCCAACATGCCAGGCCTTGCTTACCTCAGGACATTTGCACTGGCAGTTTCCTGTGTAGAATGCATTTGCTCAGATAACCGTGCAGTTCAATGCTCACCTCTTCCACATTCTGCTCATACATCACTTTCTTAACAAGTCCTGACCACTGCGCTTAACATTTGAACACTTCAACCCTATATCCTGCTTTATTTTTATCCAGAAGGTTAATGAGCTTGTGTTTTGTGTATGTATTCTATTTATCACTTCTCTCCTCTAGGAAGTAAGGTCCATATGGCAGTTATTTTATTTTTTTAATTTACTCCTGTATTAATCTTCAGTGCCTAGCACAGTGCCCAGCACACCAAATACAATAAATATATGTTGATTGAGGAATCAACTGATGGCTGCTTCACATATGTACAGAAACACAACAAGGCTAAAATAGAGCCACTCTAGTGCATGTGGAATGGTGAAGCAGGCAGTTTATTTTATTTCCAACTCATTTGCCTCTTGTAGTTCTTTGCTGCAGTGTTCTCATTTGCCTCCAGCATTCAAGACCTGAGGATATTCCCAACATCCTTAGCACCCAATGGCCTCATGCTGCCCTGCCTGCCTGAGAGTCTCCAGTACAATATGTCATCAAGTGGACGCTGGTGCTCTGACCAATCCATCCTCTTTTCCCCAAACCCAGATTTCCATCATTGCCCAGATGCTTGTCCTAAGCTACGGTCTTAGACAAAATTACAAAGTATGTGAAGTTGCTCTCCAGGACCCTATAATGTCACTTCTTGGCAAAGCCACCTTTGCAGAAGCCTGGAACTCCTTCACTTTTTCACCTTCCTTCAAAACTCACTCAGAAACACTTCAATAATTACATACATCATATATACAAGAATTGAGCTAGGCACAGAGGGTAAAGTAGAAATGAGAAAGGCACTGTTCCTAGACTTACAGGGCTGTCCATATGGTGAGTTGCAAAGACAAGCATAGAATTAGTACTACTATTGAGTAATTCAGGGCATAATAGAAGCCATGGGATGTCAGTGATGGACAGTCACATTACCAGTGGGGTGATCCAGAAAGATTTATGTAAGAAGGTAAAATCTAAGAAGTTGACCTTGAAGATAGGTAGCTCTCAATATGTGGAAATAGGGAATGAGTGAAAAGTATTTCAAGAAGAAGAAACAACTGGAGGAAAGGCATGTAAGTTAGAAAGCAAAGGGTTCTTTTAGAGAAGAGTGAGTGACCCAGTTTTACTAGAGGACATGTGAAAGTAGAAGACAGATGAAGCTCTATCATAATAGACGCAGAAAAACAAGACAAGCTTGATTTTGTTTCAGTAAGCAATGAGTTCATTAAAGGTTTTTGAACTGGAGAATGACATAATCAAAGCCAAGCTTAAGGATGAGTGAGGTCCAGTGGAGAGTGGTATTGGGAATAGCAGGTAGGAAGTTCTTTTGGTAGACTAAAGAGGAAAAAACGTGGGTCTGCATTGGAGTGGAGGTCTGAGCGAGAAGGAGACAACTGTGAGATGCCACAGAGCTGGAATCTTTGGGCTACACTTAACTGATTGTGGGGAAGAGAAGAGTGGAAAGTGACCCTGAGGTTGTTGGTTGAGTTACTGTGTGGTCAAGAACAGGTTTGAAGGGAACAGGATGTGCTGGCTCTGGATACGTTGAATGTGAGGTGTTTATGGAACAGACAGATGGAGCATCCAATAGATAGCTGAATGTCCTGATCTAGCTGAAACAGAATATGAGAGCAAATTATAGAAATGTATGATTATTTGAATACAGATTGAAGCTGAAGTCCTAGAACTTAGCGCAATGATTGAAGACATTGTCAAGAGTTCAAGAGTGAAAGAGTTACATCACTGCCTTAAAGAATCTATTACATGCATTTTTCAGAGGTGAAAATAACATTTGTGGACTAAATGTGTGAATTCTTTCAGTATTATCTATAGTCAATAGTGTACAAAGATCCTTTGGCTTAATTTTAAAAGAAGAAATTAAGGATGGGGTGGTGGGGTTTTAGTAGCAGGGGTCTCTCCAAACTGCCCTGGAAGCATAACACCAAGGTAGTTACGTGATGTGTTTCTGCACGTGGCGGAATTTATTTATGTGCCATCACAGGTGGAAAGTGATTTGTTTCATCAGATAATCCTGAAATAATCCCTGAAAAGATGTTCATTATTGATCATGAGCTCAGAGTGTTCTCTCTCTCAGGGATATTTGCATTTTAATAGGAGTATCATGACTTTAATCAAAGCAATTAATAATTAATGACATGATTTCAAATGTAATACAAGTCAATAAGTATTATTTCTCAAGGGAAATTCCATTGCTCCATTGCTCCATAGTTCCTTTGCTCAGGATACTATTTGGGAGGACCTATATTGATGAATAGCTAGGAATGAGTTACAGTGAGCATACCAATTATGTGTAGAGAGATGTTCTTCCAACATTCTTGGCAACTTTTTAATTAAAAAATTTCCATTGATATTCCTTCAATGTTATTAATATTATATTAGCTAAAAGTGCATGGTCACCAGGTCTCCAATGACACCAACATTCATCCCAAGACTTAAAAAGAAAGTGGATCCTAAGTTACGCATGACATTTGGGTTGGACCTGGATGGCCAGAGAGGAGGAGGAAGGGAGCCCTTCCTTCACTAATCCCACCTGTGAGCAAGAGCCCTGATCGCTCCAGCAACAAGGGCACTGGGTGAATCAAAGCCAACTCTATGCTTTAAAACAATCTCCCTGGGCTGGGGCTACGGCTCTGTTGGTAGAGTGCTTGCCTCACAAGCACTAAGGCCCTGCACATGTGCTTTGGAGATGGACTGGGCTTAACCTTTTTAGATAATAACCTTGGATAACAAGTTAATGAGAAAATGGTAACATGGGATATTTACCGGGAATATCACCTTTTTTTGGTCGTCATTTCCATTTTCCTTTTCTTCTTCCAGAGACACTTTCTACCCTATATCCTTTTCCCTTCTTTCAAAAGAGCATATATAGTTTTTTCTTCCAGCAAAAATGCAACACACAGATCCACGTTGTCCAGAACACTCATTTTAAAATATGAATTACTGGGTAAAGAGGTGCCACATTTCATCTAAAACCTGAATGCAGGGCTGGGGCTGTGGCTCAGTGGTAGAGCGCTTGCCTCGCATGTGTGAGGCACTGGGTTTGATTCTCTGCACCACATGTAAATAAATTAATAAAATAAAGGTCTATCAACATCTACAAAAAATATTTTAAAAAATAAAATAAGACCTGAATGCTGACTTTGGTGATGCCAGGGAGAGGCTGTGCAGGATGGTGGTGGGGGACATACAAGGCTGCTTAAGCCTAAATATCATTCTCATTCTGCAACAACAGAAGCCTCCTAAATTCATACTTCTGTCATCCCAAAAGAAAGAAGACATAAGCCAAGGGGCATAAGATCCCCAAAAGGGGCAGTACGTGGAGAGACTACAGCCACTCATAATTTGATTCAAACTCCCTTTCCTTCTCTTACAAGCCTCATCTGTACATTGTTATAAAACAGGCTAAACACTTTATGCACAGATTAGCAAAGTCAGTGATACTGTGTCATCACAATCAAGCACATTGACACATGGAGAATTAGCCCAACATGGTTCTTTCAAGAGCTGGAGGATCTGTAGACCTTGGCAGTATTTTTTTTTTTTTGAGCTCAACTTTCACCTATAAGTCTTTACACATTAATGTACAGTTAATCTAGTTCAGCTTTTACCTTTTTATATAAGATTCAAGCCTCAAAGAAAAGTTTTGGTAACTGACAAGAACTCCCTCCAATGAAGTAATAACTCAAGCTATTTTAAAGAAGCATAGATTTAAGTGCCGTGCTAATTCTATTTATTAAATTTAAGTAGTATGTTCTTTCTCTACTAAAATGTTTAATATTGAGTTTACATAAACTGTGTCCACTTTTCATAAGCATGCTTTTCATAGATCAAACATGTTATAGTAGAGATCTAGGATAGTTATGAAGGCATAAAGCTCTATTTAGGATAAAAATGTAAGGGAGACATAGCATTTGCTAATCATTTTTCTCCCCCTGTAGGTGATGGGCTTGGCTGAAAGCTCTTGATAGAATGACCATGTTTATAACACAGAGAGAGTGAACTATGTCAATAACTAGTGTCAGGAAAGGGAGACTGGCAGGGGGATACCGGGAGACAAATTCATCTTTAAGCATTTCTTTGTATTCCTACCTTATGAGTAGTAAAAAGCATGCAGGCCTATCCAATTTCACAACAAAACCTGCTTATGCCATCGGAAAGGTATATTTATTTTCCACAATCTAAAGAGAAAGCCATACAATTGGTGTGGGGCGGGGGGGGGGGGGGGGGGGAAGGGGGAGAGAGGGAGAAGGAGGGGGTGGGGGGAGAGAGAGAGGGCGAGAGAAAGAAAGAAAGAAACAACCTGCAGCAGACATCACCTGAGCAGGAAATTACACATCCTGCACACACAGGCAGGCTCGGCACACACATGCACAGAATTCATCTCTGACAATTTAATTGTTTAATGGTAGGACTAACAAGGAATCCTTTCTAAAGTAATGGCATATAAAGGCTTCCTAGTGAAGTTAATATTCCTGCTGCATTTGATGGGTGTTTCCCATTTGTGCAGTTCTGCCCTAACAGACTCCTGGTGTTTGATGGGGGGAAGCAGGAGGGGTGATGGTGTCTGTATTCAATAGCAGAATCTGGAGAACGCCTTAGCCTGTGACCTTCGCCATTAAAACAATAAATCCAAGGCCATGCTTGGCACCAGAGCAGTCGCTCACTCGAGTTGTAATGTCTTGGCTTGCAGTCCTAAGGACCTGGTCTTCATGGACCAGAGACTGGGGGTTTCCAGCACAAAGTCCTACTTGCATAGTTGCCTGTTTTCTCTCAGTTCACTAGAACCAAGGTTTGGCAGCCGTTTCTGCTGAGGTTGCAGGATTTCAGTGTGACCAGTCTTCTAGATAATGACATGCGTGATGCCTCAGCTAGGATGGTTTGCATTCTCATCCTGAGCCACAGTCTCTTCTCATACTTCCCTAGGTTTGAACCTTGCTCATAGGCTCTCATTTGATCCCTGGATGGCCTGCATGCTACAGCAATGTATATAACCACGAATACTCCTTGGAAGAAGGACCATCTCAAGAAGCAGGAAGTTTTCAAAGCAGACCCTAACATGGTCTCTTTTGTAGTTACCATTCTTAATACATTTTATGTTCTTTTGCTCTGGTTGCTTGGTTTTGGATGGAAAAAAAGTTTTCTTGCCTGCAACAGAGGAACTCAGTGGAGGTGGTCTGAGCACAATGGAGAAGCTGCTTTGCTCTGCTGCACGTTTCCCTTTGGTTGTGAACAACCAGCGTGCTGTGCCGGCTCCTCTCACTGAAGCACTGTGTCTCTCAGTCAAGAAAAAGGCTTAGTAGGCAGAGTTGAAAATGACAGACTATTTTTAACATGAGCTTTCTATCCCACAGCTCTGGTTCTTACTTCTATTATCATTACTTATTCATAGACTTTTATTCCCAAATATCATTACCCTTTACCGTAATAGGATCAACAAAGCAACCACTTCAAACAAAACAAACACATGCAGGAATCCCAAGTCCTGTAGTGGTCCTGTTTTCTGTCTGCTCCTGGCCTCTCCCTGACTACCAGGGGGAGAAGTCGATTTTATCAGTCGCTAAGCAGCTTTGCTGCTTCAGAAATGCCAGAGTAACAAAGGGACTTGGCACCAGAAAAGGTGTGAAGGCACCAGCAGTCTAGGAAAACAGGAGGGAGGTAACAAAATCTAAGAAAAAACAAGGGAGGAAGAAGGAAGTGGAGGAAGGTGGGAAGTGTCAAGAAAACATAAGAATATGCAGAGTGCATTCCTTAAACTTAAGTGTCTTGCAGAGAAAGACCCTTCTAAAGCCGATCCCATTTAATTTACAGTGAGTCTTAATTGGGATCCCTGCCTAGTAAAGATAGCTGCAATGTACTGAGGACCTACTATGTGCCAGATGCTTTCTATTTGTTATTTAATTTGCACACCTTTTAATAGTGGGTATCATTTTCCTACTTTCACAGTTAAGGAGACTGAGGTTTAGAAAGCCTAAGTGACCTATCTGAAGTTGCGTTTCTTAATTTAGTGCAACTGGAATGTAAATTTAGATCTTATGAACTCCCCCAAAATGTGCCCACAACCACTACAACTCTTTCATATTGACACCCACGGCCTTGTATCTTAATCAGTCATTTATCTCTCCACTCATACATTTATTTACCATACACCACTTGTTCCAGAAGTGATTTAAGGTAGTGGAAATGCCTTGGAGTTATACATATCTAAGCAGCTAGCACATAGTACACTCCATGTATTTGTTGATCAATGGAGTCGTAGAACCTCCATTTGTCAAGCGTTCAGGATTCTTTCACCCTTGCTTTTTTATCCAGATGCTCACCTGTGGTTTGGATATAGATATTAAAGATTGGATGAATCCATTCCCCCAAATCTCTTCTAGACCTGGACTTCTAGATAGGACTAGAATATCACGTGTAATGGGAATTTTATTTTTATTTTATTTTTTTGCAGTGCTGGGGATTGAACCCAGGGCCTTGTGCTTGCAAGGCAACCACTCTGCCAACTGAGCTATATCCCCAGCCCTGTAATGGGAATTATTTTCTCTTTAGTAACTAATTAAGGAAGTGTAAAGAGTGAATTGTAGGGGGAAAAAAAGAGTAACTTTACCATAACCCAGCAAACACTACCTCAGCCAGGTGATCAAGGTCAGTGTTAGCAATGCTAACTCAAGTTGATAGTATGTATGCTTGATGTGATGTATTGAAGTGGCACTTTATGTCTGTGGTCTTCCTTCCCAAATCCCACTTCCACCTAATCAGGAGAAAAACACCAGACAAATCTCAACTAAGAGGCATTTTACAAAATTCTTGACCAGTGCCCCTCAAAATTGTCAAGATCATCAAAAAACAAAGAAAGTCTTAGAAACTGTTAAGTCAAGAGGAGTCCAAGGAGAAAGGATGACTAAATGTAATGTGGTACCCATAGAACAGAAAAAGGACATTTGGTGAAAACTAAGGAAATCTGAGGAAGTATGGATTTCTAATTATAATGTATCATTTTCATTAATTGCAAAAAAGAAAAGAAAAGAAAAAAAACCCACCCATACCATAAGTTGTTAATAAGAGGGAAAACAGTGTACAGGGAGTGTAGAAATTTCTTCTGTTTTCTGTAAATCTAAAACCATTATACAAAATTAAGTCTATGAAAATATGTTTACACACACACATACACACACACACACACACACACACACACGGAGTGAATAATCCAAGATTACTGAGAGAATCTGTAGCATGACTAGATGCAGAATATTTGCTCCTATCTTGAAAGCCAATCCAATCCAAATGAATAACTTTTTCTTAAATTAGTGCAATTTGGTTTCCTGTTGATTTCTGGAGTTTTATGACTGGCTTTTGAATATTTAAGGATAGGGCCAAGTTGCAAAGGAATGATTCATTCTATTCCTGGTTCCCAGTAGATATTCTTCTAGAATAAACGAATTCCATCGCAACATATGCTTGTAAAGCTTCCCTGGAGGCACTGAAGACCTTCCACCCCCTACCCACAGTCCAATGTCAAGAGTTCCCAAATCAATCCAGAAACTGATCAAATAATTATCTCAATTCAAAACACAAATGCCACATCCTGTTTATACTACTAACAATTGGTAACTCTAAAGTCTTACATGTAGCAATATCAGCAACTTTGTCATCAATAGAAATCATAGATATGTGCACAGCACATTAGTTATTATAGGTATCTTGAAACATTGTTTACACTGTAATAGTGTAATTTACACTATTACATAGTGTAAATTGCAAAGTAGTGTAAATTGTAAAGTAGTGTAAATTGTACTACTTTGCAATTATGGTAGTTTTTAACTTTGCTACTGTATCTTGATATTTAATATATTAATTATGCACATGAAATACTATATTACAAATTTTAAAGTATACTAATTGTATTTTAATATAATTGGTTTCTTTTGTAATTCTACAGCGTTTTTAAAAATATATTTGAAAACTTTTTTTTGAGAAGGAGTTCAAAGGCTTCTCTAGACTGTTAAAGAAGTTCACAGAACAAAAAAGTTTTAGAACCTCTGAAGTAGGGAAAAGAGCCTAAATGGAATCATAAATTGTGTACTCCATCAAATTCACCCCTAGGATCCTCATTTTTCTCAGCAGTGCCAACTCTATAAGGAATCACTATTATTATTTGTTATGCTTGGCCATTAGATAAAAATGACTTTTTACCAAGGTTTTAAATGCAGTTCATTGCAAGGAATATTTTTCACCCAATGATTTAGACCATGCTTACACGAGCAAAATGAAATGGAAAATTGAGTCAATTCTCTAGATAATAATTCATGCTAATAGTTTCCTACATTTGCTTGCAACATCCAGGTAATAAAAGAAAAAGTGTTTTTTAACTTGAATTATCAGCACAGTGATATCACAATTCTCAACTCTACTACGAATACATAGATTCAAGTGCCAGAACTGATGTTCTTAAGAATATGAAGGGGAATGTGACTTTTTCTAGAGATACTTCATATACACAAATTGAGATGACACATATATTCCAGGGATGTCTGTGGTTGACTGTGCATCAAGATACATTCCCACAATTGATTAGAAATGTGTTCTGTGTTAGGGAAACCTTTTAAATTCCATTTGTATCTACAGTTGGACTTCCATGTAACACATAGGTCTTTGGACAGGGTTGTCTAGTTCAGATCCTCTGGCATTTGTCAGTAGTGGATGTTTTCAATGGAAAGGCAGGCTTACTCTGGACTTGCAGTGTATGGATCCTAAGCAGTCTATACACAACTGTGTGCATTCCGTGATCTTTTAAGAAAGCTTACAAATTTCTATGCTTTGGCTGTAGTTCGTGTGATGGAGGCTTGGTTCTCAGTGTGGTGCTATTAAGAGGTGGTAGAGCCCTTAGAGATGGGGCCTAGTGGAAAGAACTTAGGTCATGGGGGCATCACTCTTAGAAGGGATTGATGCTGGTCTCACAGAGTGAGTTAGTTCCCATGAGAGCGAGTTACACAAAGAGCCTGTTGCCCTGTAGGGTGGTGCACACTTATTACCCCAGCAGCTCAGGAGGCTGAGGCAGGAGGATCATGTGTTCAGAGCCAGCCTTAGCAACTCAGCTAGGCCCTAAGCAACTCATGAAGAACTTATCTCTAAATAAAATAATAGGGCTAGGGATGTGGCTCCGTGGTTAAGCACCCCTGGGCTTAATCTCAGGTACTAAAAAAAAAAAAAAAGCCTGTTGACTCCTGAAATGTTTGACTTCTTGTTGCACCATTCAATCTCTCCTTTTCATATGCTTTTGCTCCCCCTAATATCCCATTCACTATGCTGTGACGTAGCCAGAAGGCCCTCACCAGAGACTGAGCAGATGTCGGTGTCATACCCTCGGATCCCCAGAAATGTAAGATCATTATAAGGTAAAATGAGATAAGATCATTATAAGGTAAGAAATGTAAGATCATCTTTATAAGGTACCCAGGCTGGGTGCAGTGGTGCATACTTAAAATCTCAGCGTTTTGGGAGGCTGAGGCAGGAGGATTCTGAATTCAAAGCCAGCCTCAGCAACTCAGTGAGGCCCTGTCTCTAAATAAAATATACAAAAGGGCAGGGAATGTGACTCGGTGATTAAGCACCCCAAGGTACAATCCCTGGTATAAAAACAACAAAAAAAAGAATTACCCAGTCTCAGGTGTTTTGTTATAGCAACAGAACACAGACAAAGGCATAGACCAAGTGTAAACTGAAAAGACTTGAATTAGTTAGAAAATCAAATGAGAAACTGGAAAGTCGTTGTCTGATCCCTTCCACCCCCTGATAGAATTTATTCATTCAGTCTAAAGAAATCAATAATCATATTTTCTTTCTGTGCTATCTCCCCCCATAAGTTTTCATACATTACCACACACATGAAGCTCTGAAGAATTTAATTCAGTTGACATAATTATGTTGAGAAGATATACTATAACCATGTTGACTCTAAATAATTATTGCAACAAAATGAAAGTTATCCAGCGAGTTGACCATTGCTTCAGACACACATTACACAAGATATTAGTTTTCTAGGACTTTTGTAACAAAGAACCACAAATCGAGTGACTTAAAACATAGAAATTTATTGTCTCACATTTCTGGAGCTGGCACCTAAGTCAAGGTGTCCACAGGGTTGGTTCCTTCTGAAGACTGGGAGGGATGTGCACACCATTCCTTTAGCTTCTGTTGGTTTGTTGGCAATCTCTGGCATTCCTGGTCTTATATACATATCACCCCAATTTCTGCCTTTATTTTCTCATTTTTCTGTGGGTGTGTCCCTATGTTCACATTTCCATCTTTCTATAGGGACACCAATCTTATTGGACTAGTGTTCACTCTTTTTAAAAAAAATTATTTATTTATTTTCATTGTACATAAATGGGGTACAGCTGTTGTTTCTCTGGTTGTACACAAAGTAGAGTCACACCATTTGTGCAATATACATGTACATAGGGTAATGATGTTTGTCTCATTCTGTTATTATTCTTACCCCCACCCTGATCCCACCCCTCTTTTCCCTCTATGCAATCCATCCTTCCTCCATTCTTGCCTCCCTTCCACCCCCCTTTATGTATCATCATCTACTTATCAGAGAGATCATTCAGCCTTTGGTTTTGGGGGATTGGCTAATCTCACTTAGCATGACATTCTCCAACTTTATCCATTTACCTGCAAATGCCATAATTTTACTCTTCTTTATGGCTGAGTAATATTCCACTGTGTATATACACCGCAGTTTCTTTATCCATTCATCTATTGAAGGGCATCTAGGTTGGTTCCACAATCTAGCTATTGTGAATTGAGCAGCTATGAACATTGATGTGACTGCATCACTGTAGTATGCTGAATTTAAGTCCTTTTGGTATAGGCCAAGGAGTGGGATAGCTGGGTCAAATGGTGGGTCCATTCCAAGTTTTCTAAGGAATCTCCACACCACTTTCCAGAGGGGCTGCACTAATTTGCAACCCCACCAGCAATGTATTAGTATACCTTTTTCCCCACATCCTTGCCAACACCTGTTGTTGTAGTGTTCACTCTTAATGACCTCATCTTAATAATCATATCAGCCATAACCATACTTCTAAAAAAAGTCAAACTCTGAGAGATGAGGGTTAGGACTTCAGCATATGAATGGGGGGATCACAGTGTAAGCCATACCATACAATGAAGTATTCAATATATATTTGAAATATTGAATTGAAAGGTAATATGCCTATGAAAAGCTGACGGGTCTTGAACTTCTGGAGAAGAAATGACAATACTCAAAATGCTCTGATGTCAGTGTACCATTCACTTAGCAGAGAGATGAATTCCAATTTCTCCCTACCCTTAAGGTAATTACTAGCAGCAGTTCTTAATTTTTATTCTTAAGTTTCTAATAGTAAGAAGTATGAACATGTCTATTGAGGCTTCATCCAAAACTGTGTTTTAATGTTCCACTGTTCTCTGTAACATGGGCATGTTTTCTAAAACACTAAAAGGATCTTTATGCTAGTAACCCTCGGGTAAAGTTGACTCTCTAATGTAAAGGTGGATCAAGCTTACACTGTAGTTCCTCTTTCCCTCCAGAATACTGCAGTTCTGCTTAGCACGCAATTTGAGAAGGGTGTCTTTACTGCCCAAAAGTTTATACCTCTGAGATTACATCCAAAACAGGGAAATATTCCTTAGGATCAATCTTTCATTGAAACGAAGTGAAGAAATGTGTTTAACTTAGGCCTAAGTTCCAATTCAAAATTAAGAAAGAACTTGTCCTTTATTACATATTTTCCCCAATTTTACTTTAAGATATCCATATGCATAGTTTAATGTGTTAAAGTTCTGTAAATTTTATAACTAAAACCAACAATTCCCATCTTACTTTCCTCATCCACAATTAATGCTACCCCAAAACAACCACTCATGCACATTTAGGTCTTTCTTGTGATGTTGACTTTCATATTTCTAAATGACCTTTCTAGAAAGCTACCTTCTTATATTTTTTCATTTTGGTTATCATCTATTATGGACTTCCTACTATGTTAAATGAGATTCTCTTGTATCTCCTGTATTCTTCCAATTCTCACACCATCTTCCTAACATAGTTTGCACTAGTCATTTCTGTCACTATAACAAAATACCTGAGATAATTTACTTATAATGAGAAAGGGTTTATTTTGGACTCACAGTTTTAAAGCTTCTGGTAGAGTATTGGGTTAGACCTCTGCTTTGAAACCTGTGCTGAGGCAGTACTTCATGGTGGCAGTGCATGGGAGCAAACCCTCTCACCTTATGGCCAAGAAGCAAAAGAGAGTGAGGACGGGATTAGGACGCCACAATCCCTTCAAGAGCACACTCCTGAAGAACTAAGGCTCCATTTCTTAAAGTCTCCACCATCTCCCAATAGTACCTCCCTGGGACCAAGATTTAACACATGGGCTTTTGGGGACTTTTAAGTTCCAAATTTAGACAACGTTCTCCTTCTTTCCTTCCTTCCTTTGTCCTCTTCCTTCCTCTTCCTCTCTCTGCCTGCCCTCCCACTTGCACACGTGCACATACCCACTTTCTTTCTCTCAAGGCATCCCTCCTGGAGTCCTTCATCTCCGTTCTGATCAGAGATGCTGGCTGCTCCCTAGTCCTGCTGCATCCAGCTGTCAGCCAAGAACTGCCACTATCATCATTCAGGGATTCACTTCATCTCGTTCCTATAAACCATCTCCCATCTCTCATTTCTTGGATCTCATATGTTCTTCTTTCTTAATTTACTTCCTTTTGGTGAACTACAGTTTTCAGGAGCTTCCCTAAGAAAAGGTACACAGGAAGCACATTTTCTGAGGCATCCTGTGCCTGTTATCAATTTGTCGCCTCTCCTCTCCATTGTTTTTCTTTCTGATACTGGAGCTGGACCGTGTAACCATTTCTTTTGCCAGTTGGAATAATGCTAGGCTTTGTCAGTTGAGGGCCCTGGAAGGATATTGCAAGTCACAGCAGAGAAAAAGCCTTCTCTTCTTGGTTGCCACACACAGCTTCCAATAGGGGTACAGGGGACTCTGTGGCACTGACCCTCAGCAAGTTTCTCCACTCCTCCAGCTCTCCCGCAGCCAGCTCTAGCTCACTCCAGGGGTGACCTCCTGCATACTGGCTTCAGTTCATCACACTCCAGCTTCCTGTGGACCTGCTTTGGGTTCTGGTACCCCAAGGAACTTCTCCACCATCCCACAAGCTCCAGCCACACTCTCTATGCTGAGGTCTGAATTTCATCCTTTCAAGGAGGAAACCCTTCCAGTTTCTTACTTCCTTGGTTATGGATTTTTCTCTCTGCTCTAGAGGAAGCAGTGGTTCCTTAGGGTTAGTATTCTCGTATTTTTAGGGTCCTATTTTACTCCTCCGAGTAGTTAATCATGTTTTACTAATTATAAATTCTTCATATTCAATCTTCCCTGCATCAGTCAGAATACTAACAATACTTTGCACGTCTGAAAATGCCTTTATTCTATCATTTCATTTGATTGAATACTTGCCTAGTAGACAATTCTGGGTTGAGAATATTTCCTTCAAAATTTTGAATACGGTTACATCTTTTTCTAGTTTCCATTGTTATTACTAAGAAATCTGATGCCATCTTGATTTTGGATTCATTGTACATAATTTTAAAAAATCTTTGGAAGCTTTTAGCGTCTCCTCTTTATTAAGGTGGTCCTGGAATTTCACAAAGGGTCTTGGTATGGCTTTCATAGGTGTCTTGGTATTGAGTTGGACCTAATCTGGGAACTGATGCCACTGAGTTAGGGACATTCTCTTGAATTATTTCTTTAATGACCTCCTCCCCTTTGTTTTATCTGCTCATTCTTTCTGGAATTTCTATTGCATGGATATTGTACTTTGTCCACTGGTCCTCTAAATTTCTAAATTTTCTTCCTCACTTCCATCTCTCTTTGTGTTCCTCTTAGGAGATTAACTTAACTCTTCGCACAGTATTTCTCTGCTACTCTGTAGTTAATTTAAGAGGGAGGCATTGAGAAACTGGATGGAGCCTTTGTGTGAGTGGTGGGGGCTTTTGGAGTGTGGGTCTTCACCCCATGGGGGCTGGACTGGATAATCATAGTGCCCTCTGTAGTATCTGTGACTCTTCCCTGTTAAGTTGGTCTATTTCCCCAGAGAGGAATTCTCTAGTCCTTTTGGGGCTGTCACTCTGGATGCCATTGTTCCTGGGATCTAAATAAAAGAACTGCAATGAGATTCTACCTTTCATACACAGACTTTCATTTTCAGCATAGTATTCCTGTCCCTGGTTTCCTGATGTCCTAGGATCCCAGTCACTATGGTACAGCCCCTTCAGAGTTTTCTATTGGGGTTCAGGTTGTTGTTATTTGGGGTCCAGAAGGAGATCTGGGGGTTCTAATTGTATCCTACACAGACTTGCCTCACCCTTCTCTTTTAGCACCAGTAATTTCTGAGTTTTTTCTGGGGTTCTTTGGAGGTAATTGTCTTGCTTCTGGGCTATCTCCCCTTTCCTCACCATTGCTTTGTTTTGCCTTTCTCTTATTTAGGAATATACCACTCATGGATCTGCCTTCCACACTCTGATATGTTATACAGTCATCTCCTCTTTCTTTTGCATCACCTTTATAGGCTTAGGTCTTTTAGGCAATCTCTTTTGTGGTAGTGAGGTTCTGGAAGGAAGTGGAGGAGAGCACATGTATTCAATATGGTGTGTTTGATTGAAAGACTCCTTGGCTTCTAAAAGTTTAATTCTTTGGGGCATGAGATAGGAAAAAATAAAATTTCTCCCACTAGGCCTGTGGGGTAAATCTAGATAGAAATGCTACATTTTCTATGTGCAAAACTTACTATTGCAAAAATACAAAATTTGAATCAACATATCCTCTGTGAACATAAACCTTTAAGACTGTAAGCATCAACACTTCAGTAAGTTAGAAATCCATTGAATTAATAGGTAAGAAGACACAATAAAGACTGCCAACATTAAAAGGAACCTGAGCATTTCGGTTCGTGTTGTCTGATATAGATGGGATAAACCATCCCCACATCTGGAAAGATAATAGTTCGAAAGAGAAAGATTTGTCCTTGATGTATTTAAATAGTTAATTAGGTAAATTATTTATAGAAGAGAAAATAATTTCTTCCTATGCTTGCAGAGTTCCTATCTATTATAATTTCTGTTAATATTGAAGGAAAGAAAGGAAGGGGCTAGGTAGAGGTGAACAGAGGTGTTATGGTTTGGATGTGAGGTGTCTCCCAAGAGCTCACATTTGAGACAATGCAGGAAGGTTCAGAGGAGAAATGATTGGGTTGTAAGAGGGTTAGCCCAATCAGTGAATAAATCCCTGATGGGATTAATTGAAGTGGTAGGGTGTGGCTGGAGGAGATAGGAATTGGGGTATGGCTATGGGGTATTTATTTGTATCTGGAGAGTGGTGTTTCCTGATCACCATGATGTGAGCTGCTTCCCTCTGCCACTCTCTCCTGCCATGATGTTCAGTCTCACCTGGAGCCCAAGGAATGGGGCTGGCCTTCTATGAACTAAGACCTCTGAAACTGTGAACCCTCAAATAAACCTTTTCTCTTCTACAGTCGTGCTGGCCAGATCATTTAGTCACAGCAGTAAAGAAAAGCTAACTAAACCAAGAGGTCACAAGCTTGAACTGACTGATACCTGCTTGGAGCTTAGGTTGGTCATTCAGTAGGTCTAGGCCTGCAATGAGTGAACTTCTCACTCTGACCAATAGTCAAAAACAATTTTAAATTCCTTGATTCTTTTTCCTTAAAATGACTTTTTTCACTTACATTTGTAACAGATATAAACATTTTGAAAATTTTAAATCAATGTAGTTTAAAATTTCTCTTAAAGTGTCTGTTTTTTCTCCTCACCAAGTTAATATTTCACTGCTAGAGAAATGGCAAATGTCAGCTGGAACAGCAAATTTGTGGTTCAGTTTGGTCCAACTTTCTTTCACTTTTCCATCTTTGATAATCGTCTTGAAAGTCAGGCTTTGTTGAAAGAAAAAAATGTTGGACTTCACTTACCAAAACAGAAGTTTAAAGATCTGCACATAAAACTCTATCCAGGAGACCTTAGAATATGAGAAAGAGCGATACCCCTCGCCCAAAGAGGAAGTGGGTGATGCTTCCAACTGGAGAGTGAGTGAGAGGAAGGAGGAAGATGCGGCAGGCACACCATGAAGACTCTCTTAGATCCCTCAGAAGGGAACCAGCAATTGTTAGCCCTGACTGGCTGAAGGTACAAGTGTACACTTGAGACCATAGGACGTCCCAGAGAAACTCCAGATGTGCTGGCGGAGACTCTGATGACATCCGGGCCTGCATTTTGGGTTATAAAGGATAAAAATCTCTCTCTTCCCAATTGAGAGTAAATAAGGAATGCCACCTGCAAATTAGTGGCACCTTACAGTTTTATCTTCTATTCAAAAACTGCTATTTTAAATAATAATAGGTTATTTAAAAAACTCTTTTCACAGCTCTGGCACTATGCTACGTATTTTACATGGATTATCGTGTGTGTGTGTGTGTGTGTGTGTGTGTGTGTGTGTTTTAGAGTAGTGTTATGAGAGACACTCTTCCAAGAGGGGTAAATGGAGATTAAAAGAAGAGAAATATCTTGCTCATGATGTCCTCCTAGGAAGTGTGAGAGCTGGGTTAGAAGCCAAGCCCTGGCTCAGTTCCTAATGCCTCTGCAAGGCTGCCTCTGCCCTGAACCTCTCTGTTTCTTTTCTGAACTCTAATCCTTTCTGCTATGCTCATAAATTTGTAACTATTTACACTAGTTCAGAGACAAGATTTGCAGTGTACTTGAATCTCATTCACACTAAGCTGTTACCTCAACCAGTCACCTGCATTTTAAAAACTTTATTGAAGTATAAATTCACATAAAATTCATCCACCCTAAGTGTACAACACACTGACTTTTATTAGATTCACTGAGCTGTGCAACCTTCCCTGTTTTAGAATATTTTTATCACCCTAACAAATTCCCTCTTGCTCAGTTACAGTATATCCACGTTTCCACCCTCAGCCTCAGACATCACTTGACTTTCTGTCTCTATAGATTTGCCTTTTAAAGATCTTGCTGAAAAAGGAAATTGGACAGTATGTGGTATTTTGTATTTGACTTCTTTGACTTAGCATAATCTCTATGAGATGCTGAAGTGTGTTTTAGTTCCTCTTTTAAATTGCTGAATACTATTCCATCTGGTTGATAGGCCTCATTTTGCTTTTCCATTCAGCACTTGATCAGCATTGGGATTGTTCCTATTTTTTGGCTCTCATCAATGAAGCTGCTATGCGTGTTTATGTACTAGTCTTTGTGTGGACATATATCTTCATTTTTCTTGAATATTTATCTAGGAGTGCAATTGTTGGATCATATGATGTGATGAGACATCTTTGAATATGAATTCAAAGATTTTCCCTTAACAAAAGGAATTATTTATTTATTTATTTATTTAATTTTTTTTTGCGGTGCCGGAGATTGAACCCAGGGCCTTGTGCTTATGAGGTAAGCACTCTACCAACTGAGCTATATCTCCAGCCCCAACGAAAAGAATTTAACCATCAAAAAGCAATGGAGAGATTTATAAAGCTGGAGGGACAGTGAGTTCTCACTGAAAGGAATTCTGATTCTACTGTTGAAGAGTGACTAGTAGAGTGCTTATGGTCTTCACAGAAGATAGACTAGGTACTCTCTGTGAGTGCAGGTTTTTGTTTTGGGAAAATTGGCAAAATACTGCTGAGATCAATCCTTGTTTGCAGTGAGGGCTGAAGAACACTTCTCTGCAAAGGTTAGTACTGTGAAATCTGCCAAGAAATCTCCCTCTAAACTAACTGGCCGTCTACTAATGAATTCAGCCTGCAGATATGTGTTGTTGGCCTACATAACAAAGTTTGTATTTTAGAGATTAGATTTGAATGTTTATATGTTGGTCACGCATTCTGCATTTTGCCCACATTTCCCACTACTCCCTACCGACCAACATAAGAACAAAGTTAGAGAACTCACATTATCTGATCTCAAGGTTCACGATCAACTTACAGTAATCAAAACATTGTGGTATTTGGTGGACTTATAGCTCAATGCAGAAAAATAGAGCACAGAAATCAACCCACTCTTATGTGGTTTTCTGATTTTTTTTTTAAATAAAGGTGCAAAGTTGATTTAATGGAAAAGATAGTCTTTTCAAGAAATGGTGTTAGAACTGTTGGACCCTTGTATGCAAAATCCCCACGAAAACAAAATCCAAGCTAAAAAACCACTGCTCTTCAAAAATAGTGTTGAAAAAATAAAAAAGAAAGCCACAGACTGGAAGAAAATATTTGCAAACCACATATCTCCCAAAGGACTAGGAACCACAGTTTATATATAAAGAACCTTTTTTAAAAACCTTCATAATAAAGAAACAAGTAAACCAATAAGAAAATGGGCAAGAGATTTGAACATACACTATACCAAATGTACAGATGGCAAACAAGCATATTAAAAGATACTCAGCATTTTTAGTCGTTAGGGAAAAGCAAATTAAAATCATAATATGTTACTGGTTCTTCTATTAGAATGGCTAACATTTAAAAAGAAAACAAAAATGACTTTCAATATCAAATGCTGGCAAGGATGCAAAGCAACTCAACATTTCATACAGTTTGTGAGAGTGAAAAATGTTACAGCCCCTTTGGAAAATAGTTTGGCATTTTTTAAAAAAGTTAAGCATACACTTAACCATATCATCCAGAAATCCCACTGCTGGCTATTTTTCTAAGAGAAATGAAAATTTATATTCACAAAAAAATTGTAGGTGAATGTTTATAGCTATTTTGTTTGTATCCACCCCAAACTGGAAACAAAACAAATGTGCTTCACCTGGTGAGTGGCTATACACAGTGGTATATCCACAACAGGGAATACGACTCAGCAATGAAAAGGAACAGATGGCTGATCCACAATGTGGATGAACCTCAACTTCCTATGCTAAGGAAAAGAAGTCAGACTCAAAAGGTCATATGTTGTTTGATTCCATTTATACGCTATTCTCAAAAAGGTAAAACAGAAAAGATGGGTAGTTACTGAGGTTTAAAAGTGGGAGAAAGGCTATAAACAAAGAAGCAAAAGAGACTAGCGCAGAGCAGTAGTTATTGTATATTTAATTGTAGGGGTGGTTGTAACTGGGTGTTTGTCCAAACACATAGCACCATACAGAATGCACTAAAAATGACAAATTCTATGTAACCTAGGGTTACTTTACAGTGCTACTTTTCATTTGCAATATAGCAACCTAACATTCCAAGTAACTTTGAAATATGGAGAAATTCTCTCTCTTTGGCTAATTATTAGCAATTCAATGTAATAAAAGTCAGATTTCCTAATTTAGCTTGTATAGAAGATACATTGTGAAGTCTTCCAACACAAATCTAAATAAAGTTTTTCTGGTCCTCCATCTAGGCATGCCCATGTGCTGTTTCTCTCTAATGTAGCGAATAAGCCTGTGAAATCTTTCCAGTTTCCACTCCATCTCTGAGTGCTTTTCATGTAAGTTTTCTGGTGTGCATGCAACGTGATTCTGCTGCCTCGCTTTACATCTTTTGTTGTCCCTGATGGCAGCATTTGCCAATCGTGTTTAATTTTGTTTGCCCAGAATAACAATGAAATGCTAAAAATATATAGATTCTATTCACACTTTGCACTCTTATAGTAACAGAAGAGCCTCAATGTCCTCTGAGGAAGCTTCTGGTAAAACAGAAGAAACATTATGAATAATTAAAAATACGATATTTACTCCAGGAGAAAGATAAATCTTTGAAAAATCTCTGCTGGCAGGAAGCTTCACAATCAGGTATCATATCCTTACAAATAAATTGCTAGTCTTTTCTGGTGTCAAGGGATTTCATAGTCAGATATTAATGAGATAAAGATGCTCAACCTGATCATTAAGGGTGGGAAGAAAGAGGATTGAGCTACTTCTTGTTAATTCTTATCATTCTCCATTGTGAACTAACAAGTAAGTACCAGATGCTTAGCATTGTATAAAAACTAGAGCTATAAAAGGATAAGCAGATCCTAGATAGGAGAGTTTTTTTGGAGAGATTTGACTTCAAAATATTCAGACCTTAGGAAATTAACTTTTTTTTTTTTTTTTTTTTGCAGTGTTGGGGATTGAACCCAGGGCCTTGCTCTACCAACTGAGCTATATCCCCAGCCCTAACTTTTTTTTTCATCAGAGAGACAGATCTTAATGTGATTGGCCATTTGACCTATCATTGTTTTACTGCATATAAATTCAGAAAAAAATCTCTGCTTCCTAGGTGAGGAATTAAGGTCAGTTGAAGAAAAAAGTGCTCAGTCTCAACAGTCAATTAATACAGTAACTGGCTGGGCTTCAGTAGACTTGGCTCCAGCTCCACTGTGACATTATCTAGTTGTTTGACTCTGGACAAGTTATATGGGGTGGGCCTTAATTTTCTTATATGTAAAATGATGGGGGGTTCAATCTGATAATGTCTAAAATTAACTATAGCTCTAAAATCACTTCTGATTCTGCATGCAACACCACTTTTCAAATTATTTGAATACAGTGTATAAACCTATATTAAATATAATTAAATTCTTGATAATTCAGAATGCATTTCAAAATACTGCTTAGAGGCACTACTATGAATAGCCTAGCAAAGTTCTGGTTAAAGAGAAGTTTCAGACTAATGGAATCCTCATTAGATTAGCTTTTACAAGCATTTTACACAAATATAAGATTCTAATGGTAATGAAAAATTTACCCTCATTTTAATAAAACAAACCCTAATTCCTTAATTAACCAGGAAAGAAAGAGATGTAACTCTCTTATACATAGGTTGATTAGTTCACATATAACATTTGGACAGTTGTCAATCAATTCTTACTCTTTCACTAATGGGAAATGCAGATTATCAGATGGAGTTTATAAAAATATTTGAACAAGCAAGACTATTCTGATGGGCCCTAGGTAGGTTCTGCAATTCAATTTCATGTGGATTTTTAATGTAGTCAATTAATTTAGAAACCAACAAATTAATAACTAATTGCAAATATAGTTAACCTCCACTGATAGGATAAGGCTAATTGACATTTGTTATATTTGAATATGAAATTTGCATTTCCTTTCTTCATTCCATCTCTTCTTCACCAAACATTTATTGAATGGTTACTATACCAGACTATGTAATTGCCAGATACAAAAAATGATCAAACAAAAATCCCTGAGGGTCACAATCTATCAGGGAAAACATGATTTGATCATTATAATGATGTCACAATTTATTGATAGAGCTATACAAAGGCTAATAGGTAGGGGAGAATTTACTTAAAATGGAGCTTTCTATCTCTGTCTCCATCTCTCTCTCTCTTAGACACACACGATTTTGTTTGAAATGACCACTCCATATCAAATTTCAAAGAAAAACTTTGACCATTCTTAAGCATTTTTGAAGCACGAGCTTGCATATAACTAGCATAATTCTCATTCATTTTTGAAAGCAGATTTGAGAACCTATACTTTAAAAAATCCCCATAATTTTGCAGTTGCTATTAGTAAAGAAACTAAAAGTAATAAAAGCACTTTAAAAAATCATTTTAGATGGAATGGGTCATCTAGCTTTAGTGAAAATAAAGAAAGAAGGCACTTTTGATCCGTTCTGGATAGGAATATTAGTATGACCTTTCTGGAGGGTAATCTGGCAGGATTTGCCAGAGGTTTAAAAATGTATGTACTTGGATGCAACAAATTAATCTTAAGAAAGTAACTGAGGATGAAAGTAAAGATTTAGCTATTAGAGTACACACATTTAGGATTGTTACATCTTTTCAGTGAATAAACCCTGTGCCATTATGTAATGTCTTGCTTCATTCCCAAGCACCAAAAGTGGAGTAATGTTTTGTCGGTCAGTTAATACAGGGATTCAAATACATGAAACACCTGTTATAAGAAGTGGCAATCTGGAAAATAGAGTCTTTCACTTACAATTGAAAACAGTTGCTTAGATTCTGCTTGAGGCTGAGCAGGTACATGTTTGTGGTAACGTGAATTTGTAGAAATAGCTTTCTATTATTAATAGTCTGAGATGCATGACTTCTAATTAGGCCTGAAACAAATAACAGTAAACCTTACACATTATTCATGATCGTGCTAGGGTTTACTGCCAGATAAATTGTTTCTGTAAAATCCATATGATTTGTTATATGATCCCATTGGATAAATTTTATAGCTTTCCTATGGTTTTGTGCTTTGTCTTAATATGTTTTTTGAGCACCCCTTTGAGTTTATATTACAGCATTTAAAAATCAACAGTATTTTATAACTAGGTAGAATGTCTCACACAAAACAGAGAACAAAGCTACATTGCTGTCTTTAGACCAAGTCTTCCTCACTCAATTATCTGGATCTTGGGATGAGAGTTAAGTGAGCTCAAGGTTGTGCTGACACCTTGTGTCTAAATGTACTTATGAGGATTTTCACGAACTAAAAGAATTAAAATATGAGCCCTAATGTAGAGCTGTGTCTACTGCACCACTCCTCTGGTTTGAATATTTTTCTACATTGCACTCGATTTCCTCTTTCACTGTTCGCTGACTCCCACGCTATGTGCTATTGTTTGATTGCTCCATATAGAAAAATGCTCATGTTCTAAGTAAAGTGGTTATGTTACAGTGTAGATCTCTTTAACACAGAATGTGTTGCACATACTCTTCACTTTTTCTGTCTCTCTCTAACTCATTATTTAGGAACTCACCATTTTAATTTGTTTCTCTGCAGGTTTAGAAGCTCACGAAAAGTAAGAACCACACCTTTTACTGTAATTCTGTGCAAAATTTAGCAAAGTTTCACACATATATAGTTTCTTTCATAAAAAAGGATTCAGAGAACTAACATTTACAGAAAACTTACCATATAAGAGGCCTGATCAATATATTTTATAAACTTTATCATTTAATAAATAAGATTCATAACATATAGAACCATCATCTCTAGGTCCCATCCATCAATCCTCCACTAGGACCAGAACCTGTCTTTCTGAGCTTGCCTGGAAGCAACAAATAGTCCTGACCAATCTCTGAATTCCTTGACACTACTACATCTTTGCTGAGTCTTCCTATATTAATCTGTTTCTTTTTACTATAAGGAAACACCCGGGGCTGGTTCCTTTATAAAGAAAAGAGATTAATTTAGCTCAAGGTTCAAGGGCATAAGCATCAGCTCAGTCTGGTAAAGACCTCAAGGTGGTTGATGTCACAATGGAGGAAACACATGTGGGAGCAAGAGGTCACATTTCCAATCAGGAAGCCACAGTAAAACTGGAGTCCAAAGATCCTTTCCAAAGGCATGCTCTCACTTGACCTAAGGACTTCCACCAGGCCTCACCCCTTAAAATCCCACCAGCCCAAAGCTGGCTTGGACATCAGCAGCCATGAGATGAACAATAAATGCTCTGCTTAGTTCTACTAACACAGCTTCCTGTCTCACTGAGGCCAAGCCTCCAACACATGAACCTTTGGGGAATACACTCAAGTCATATGTAAAACATAGCAGTTCCACTTGCTAAATATTCTTGAAAAGGCTTAAGAGTAATCATATCCCTGCATATACAACTTAGTGTTGGGTTTCACTTTCCCATGTGTAGAGGGAGAATGTCTTCCAGTGTCTTTCTGAAAGTTCAACTCTACATATATGAGCCACATGATGCCCTCTTCCAGGATCACTGGCTGTTGGCGGCACTCAGTAGAGCCCTGTCAGTGTCTAGTGTCACTGAATCCATTGGTG
Organism: Glaucomys volans; assembly: GCA_020662805.1. Classification (NCBI taxonomy): domain Eukaryota; kingdom Metazoa; phylum Chordata; class Mammalia; order Rodentia; family Sciuridae; genus Glaucomys; species Glaucomys volans. Next base: position 480,528 of record JAJEJO010004555.1, read on the forward strand.
TCATTATAGGTTGGCTTGGACATCAGCAGCCATGAGATGAACAATAAATGCTCTGCTTAGTTCTACTAACACAGCTTCCTGTAACAAAGTGGCTTGTAACCTGAAAGATATGTCTTTGATGGCATAGCTCTTGCTATTCTTACTGTGTAGACACATTTTCTCCAAGATGGGATCAAGTTCTAAGAAATATTGAATTGGGATGAACTCTTTACTAGCTATAGAAAATCACAGCTCTCCCACTGGACTTTAACTCTCAGTGCAGAGCACAGCCTGTTGGTTCAAACAGCAGTAGTTAAGTGCAGAGGAGAGAACCCACTCTTGCTTTAGGACCTTGAAAGAACTGAAGAAAGAAAATATTTGCAGAATTTTGGAAATGTCCTTCAAACCCACCACAAAGCTGGCTGCTTGTAGACCACCAGACTGTACCATGATCCAAGAAGTTGTAGGATCAGGAGTCTTCTGTGCTACATCTTTTAGGTCCAGAATCACTCTGCCTTGTGACAATTGAGAAGACAACTGCTAAACCATAATGTTGCTTGTGCTAGTTTTCCATTGCTATATGTTATGATCTGAATATTCACCCCCCCCATTTATACATTGAAATCTAATCCTCAATGTAGTAGTGGGAGAAGGCATTTTAGAAGAAGCCCTCATGAAGGGGATTAGTGCCAGGGAGCTAACTGGCCCCTTCTCCCAGGTAAGGATGCAGTGGGAAGGTGCTGTTAGGAGTTCAGGGACAACAGGATGGCAGAGACAGGGTATTAAAAAGGAGCCACTGGAGGACAAGATGAGGGGCAAGTCCTCCCTGTTTACAATAAATCCCATTACCATGACAAGTCCCACCACTGAGGACATCACCATGACAACTCCCGCCACTGAAGACTTACCACCCTGACAACTCCTGCCATAGGTTCAAATTTTAAAATGACCAGTGGAAATAAAGTGGGCAGTATTCTAATTAGGTTTTCTAAAATAACCAATGGGTGAGAAAACTGGGAAGTATTCTAATCAGGTATCATAAGGTAACCAATGGGAGAAAATGGGGTAAGGTCTTCAATCAGGTCCATATAGGGAAGAGAATATCCTACGGTTCAGGATGTGAGACCCTAATTTCCAGACACGGGGGCCTTGAGTCCCTCTCTCTCCATTAGGTAGAGTGTTCTATTTAACAGAGTGCTATGTTCACCTTCAACAAATCTGGACTCTGTTACTTTTTTGTGTCTTGCTCAATTCTTTGTTCATGTCACACAAGGACCTGGACTTTGACTGAACATCCCCCAAGGATGTTGGTCCTCACCAGATAACTCTGGTGCCTTGATCTTAGACTTTTCAGTTTCCAGAACTGTGAAAAAGAAATTTCTGTTGTTTGTAAGTTACTCGGTATAAAGGTTTCGTTACAGCAGTCCTAACAGACTGACATTATGTAACAAAGTACTACAAACTTAGTGGCTTAAAACAATATGTACTTATTTTTCTACGGTTCTGTGAATCAGAAGTCGGGGTACAGCTCAACTGGGCTATCTGCTTAGGGTCTCATCAGGCTGAAATCAAGGTATCAGTTGGGGTAATGAGCTCATCTGAGGCTTAGAGTCTTCTTCCAAGTTCACTGTTGTTGGCAGAATTCAGCTCCTTGGGGTTGTAAGACTGAGGTCCCTGCCCTCTTGCTGGCCCTCACTCTGGGAAGTTCTCAGCTGTAGAAGGTACCTGGTGTTCCCTACCACAACATGGCAGTTTGTTTTCTTCAAGGCCATCAGGAGGGTGTCTCATGACTTCTCTTAAGTACTCACCTGATTATCAGGCCAGACCCACCTAGGAAAACATCCATCACTTGAAGGCAAATGAAAAAGGATTTCAATTACATCTGCAAAACCCTTTACAGCAGCACCGAGGTTAGTGTCTTATTGAGTAATTGGAGAAGGTGTAGACAGCAGTGGAAGGGGGCTATAGGAACTCTACTAGAATTCTGCCTACCATATTGCCAATTTAGATGCTGACTATGGGATTTTTACTCTCTCTGACATCGTGTGTTTCATCCAAATGGGTACTCATATCTTGCTCTCCACTTAACTAAACTTTGTTTAAGTCTATAAACCTAATTCCAAGAGAGTGGAGGAAATATAACTTTAAGTTTCTGACTTTTGTAGTAATAATAAAATGAAGTTGGATTGGATGGAGGAAAAAGAATCAGCTCTTGGTATCTACAATATCTCTTGTGATAGATTAAAAGACGGCTGCAAATTCTTTGCTATTTCTCCTATTAAGAGATGGGGTATAAGTTTACTCTCCTTGAATCTGGGATGACTATAATGACTTGCCTGATAAATAGAATGCACCAGAAGTGACAGTTTAGGAATTTGCAAGTTAGGTCATAAGAAGGCAGCTCTACTCTACTTATTCTTGGAGTCCTGAGCTACCAGTTTAAAAGGTCAGACTTCCTTGAAATCTTTATCCTACAAGTGATACCACCATTTATTGGTGACAAATTCTGCTTCCTCAGATGTTGAAGTATAACACCAGAGAAGCACGCCAAGGCAAGCATATTAAGCAGGTTTTATTTAAAGGTAGTAACACAGACATCTCCCAGGAGGGAGAAGGGGGCCATGGCTGATATTCTAGAATCCAAGAGGTGAATGTGCCCTGCATCTTTCATAGATTAGCATCTTCTTCTCCTATTCTTTCTCCCCTTATCTCTCTCCTTCCTGCCTACGTGACTAGGCCCAGGAGATGCCGGTGACATAGCAAAAAGGTGAAAAGCAGATGGCAGGGAGACAGGACTCAGGGAGGATTCAGGCAGATAGGGACCCAGGGGGCATTAATTAGCAATTACCTGCCTGCAGCTTTTTTGGGGGGAGAGGTAGTTAGGCAGGTAACCTTGGTGATCAAAAAGGCACTGGAAACACTGACATTCCAATATCCCAGGGGAGGTCTCCAACTTCCCAGACTCAGATGGCCTCTATTCCTGGATTCCTTATTCTACATTAACTGACCGTCCTGAATTCTGGCTTCACAAGGACACCCAAGAAAGCTCCTACTTTGTTCTAGCCTCCAGCTATTCAAGTCATACATCCAAGGTCCCATGTATTCAAGTCATACATGTGGTGGAGTAGAGATGAACTGAACTATCCCCACTATGCAATGTTTGAATTCCAGACTCAAAGATTCATGAGGAAAATAAAAATGATTGCTGTTCTGAGTAGTTACACAACATAGATAATTGGAACAGAATTTGGTGCCAGGAGTGGGGTACTGGCTTAACAAAACCTAAGACATATGACATTGGGTTGGGACTGGGTGGCAGGTGGAAGCTGGAAGGATCTTGAGGAGACTATTCATGAAACCTATTTAGGTCTCAAGAAATCATTATGAGGCCTTGGGGATGGTGAGAAAAACGTCATCAGATGCTGAAGGATAGGATGTGTAATATATGTCCTCATAGACTAACTAGACAAACTGTTGCCTGGGGTAATGTGGAAAAGAAAGATTTCAAGGCTGTGGTTAAATAGATTTCCAGGCAGAATGCAGAAAGCACTACTTGGCCTTTTTTATTTACCTACATTAAAATATGAGAAGTGAGTCCAAATGTTCTTCCTGAAATGCATATGCTAACATACAATAGGCAGGAGAGGGGAATAGAAGTTCATTGAATTAGACATAGAGGAATGAAGGGAAGGAAGGGGGGATGAAAATAGGAAAGACAATGAATCAGATGCAACTTTCCTATGTTCATAGATGAATACACATCATGTATAAACATAAGAATGGGATCCTAATTAGAATGTTATACTGCATGTATGTCTAATATGTCAAAAAACACTCTACTATCATGTATAACTAAAAGAACACATAAAAATGTATAAAAATATGAGAAGTGAGGACAAAATAATTGAAGATTGAACTGTTCAACTTTTGAAAACTTAGAGGACATATGGAGGAGCTAGAACTTGTTTGGTTTGAAAATAGAACTGTTTCTTTCAACAAGAATCTCAAAGTAAGAAATGGCTTCAGAGCAAATGAACAGCTGATAGAGGTCTGACTGGGTCTTGCAAGTATTGCAGACCCACGACTATAGCGAGCCTTTGGGTCTGTCCTCCCCTTTTGGAATGGTAGTGTGACTGCAATCCCCATCCCTGTGTCACCACTGGATATGGGGATGTGGGGGAGACAGATAACTTGTATTTTCATTCCACAGTTTTCAGATCAAGAGAGATTGTCCTCAAGGAACTGCATCAAGGGGACTTATCTACATGAGGAAAAGCTAGATTTTGGGCCACTGCTGAAATGGGATGAGTCTTCTGGGAGCCTTGGGAGCAGTTAAATGTATTTTGCATGTGGGATAAATGAAATAAATTGTAGGCAGAAACTGGAAGATGCAGATTCTTTGCCATTTTCCCATTGATAGGTGGAATCTGATTTCCTTCCTGAATTTGAGAGGATCTAACTTACTTAACCAGTTGAATGTGACCGAAGTGATGTTCTGGGACATCTGAGGCTATGTCATAAAAAGATTTTTTCCTTCCATTCAGATCTCATAAGAGACTTCCTCTTGGAGCCCTATCTGCCACATAAAATGTTTGACAATGGTGAGGTCTAGCCAGAGGATGCTAAGCTACCCATGAAGACAGGCTGTGTGCTAAGACAGGGGGAGGGTGGCTGAAAAGCCTCAGGTGTTACAGCTTCAGAGCTTTGGGATCATCCTGAGACCCCAGACATCATGGAGGATAGATAAGCCATTCCTTTTCATCTAGTCCCAATTCCTGACTCACAGACTCATGAGGAAAATAAGTGTTTTCTTTTTAAAGTCATTAAGTTTGGGGGTTATTATTTATCAGTAGATAATTACAATATCCCTCTTTCCTCTTAGAGGTCGCAGTGCCATTTTCTGGGATTAAGACTTAGTTTGATTTTACCCCAGTTCATTGGAAATGATATTTCATTCTTAAACCTGACTGGATGGTAGAGTTATATCCTCACTCCTTTCCACATTAAGGAGGACTCCCGTTTCCTTTATAACTCTGCATATGCAAAGTGATACAAAGAAATTGATCTATCTGAGTTCATAATTTGGACCTCTGAACTTCAACTCAGCCCCCAAAAGATTTTAGCAGACAGAATAAAGAGAAGTTCCTGCCAAATAAAATGTCCTGGAATAAACAAATATTCTCAGTGAACATATAAATTACTTGAGCAATTTTTAAACAATATTCAATGTATAGTAAATATATTTAAATCTGCAATGATCATTGAAGTCAGGAAATGATTTTTAGACCTCTAGAGATCACACATTCAAAGCCTGAAGATGTTTGAGAGTAAATTGTATACTGTAAGTTTCTAGGTAATATCAATTATTTAGTCCTAGGTTTGGGCTACTTCAGGAAAAAGATTCAGATTGTCAGAGGAAGGGATCAGGAAGGGGTGCATTAGTCACATTTTTCATTACTGCAACAAAATACCTGAGAGAATCAATTATAAGGAGTAAGGATTGATTTCGGCTGATGGTTTCATAGGTTTAAGTGCATGGTCAACTATGGGCCTGTGGTGAGGCAGAATATCATGGTGGGAGTAAGTGGTGGAGCAAAGCTGATCACCCAATGTCAGCTGGGAAGAGAGAGGAAGGCGCTGTGAGTCCCAACTACCCCTTCAAGAGCATCCCTGCAATGACCTAATTTCCTTCTACTAGGCTTTAACTACTAAAGGTTCTGCCACCTCCCAACAGTGCCACAGGCTGGGGACCAAGCCTTCAGCCTGTGTGGACCTTTGGGAGATGTTTAAGATCCGCATCCTAGCAAGGAAATTCTACAAAGTTGAGGAGAACAGATCCAGTCAAGTGATACTCTCGGTGACAGAGGTAAATGGAATTTAATCTTTGAAATATCATGGGAAGTATCTGTGAGGTTGAGGTCTGAACAATCTGTATTTTATTATTATTTTTGAAGTGACCTTTGTTTTGAGAGAAAACATTTTAAGACAACCTCATACTCAAATTGTGCGTGGCCCATAAATTCATACTCAGCTTGGAATGGGACTTACTCCTTTACTGTACATTTCAGCTGCTCTGTGTGCAGAAAAATATGTGTTTTTAATATGTCTCCTTCCCCAGGTGGTTTGTAAGCACATGCAAGTTTGAGAATCACTGACAGGAGAACCAAGAAGCTGAGTGTTTTTCCTATCTCCTCTATGCCTAACGTCCCAAATGCTCTTCAACACATTTCACTCTGTTGTTGCCAAAGACAAAATCAAAATCAAAAAGAAAAACAGAAATACTTTATTGGGAACAAAGTGTATTTTGAAGTGAACGAGAAGGCAATGACAACCATCCACTAATGGCTTCTGAGAAATAAAGACTAAAAACCACTGGATCATCCAAATAAGTTTTCTTCCCTTTTTAATGTCTCAAGACCTAGACACATCTCTCTAGTTCCTAGTACCTCTGGCATTTTTAAAGTTAGTATTTTATTTTCATGAACCCCATTTAACATCTTGAAATATAGCCCATGGGTCATAGATGATTTTACCCAAGGATTTTATGGAATACATACTCTTCACTTAATGTTAATACTGCTGCATTCAGAGCTCAAATCAATCCCATCTGGCAGGCATTTTATTTCAAAACTATCATATGAAGCAATTTCCCCTTCAAGACATTTCCCTCTGTTGCTGTCAGAGACCCATTTAGAACAAAATCAAAATCAAGAGAGAATCAGAAATAACTTTATTGGCAATAAAGTTATTGTGTTTGTAGTGGGAATGAGAAGACAATGACCACCATCCACTCGTGGATTCAAGAAATAAAGACCAAAAAAACTTTGAATAATGTGAATAACCAAATCCATGTTTACCTTTTATGATTTCCTGTACCCTGAGTACCCTGATAATCTATACATTCATAAAGAAGGATTCTTATCTAGGAATGTTATCTAGATAACATTCTTATCTAAATGTTCCCAATAACAAGACAGAGCCAATGAAAGATCAACAAAAGGAGATCATATGACTTTGAAAAACAGGCTAATGCTTGAAGATAGGAGAGAAGGCTGAGTAGCTGCTGTAACTGTTGTCCTGGGGCAACTCACACAGTGGAAACAGGAAGAACATCTGTCCATTTTTCTCCAAAATCATACTTAACACTGTTTTCCAAAAAAAATTATTCAAGAACCTTTCTATGATTCCATCTGCAAATCTGATACTCAAAATGTTTTGCTTTCCTCCTTCTGCAATTAGGGTAAAGCTACAAAATTGGTTGTGAGTCTTTGGTAACAGCCACATACATGGTCCCAACTGATGACAGTTTCTATGGTTTAGATCTGAGGTGTTGTCCCTGGAAAATTCATGTGTTAGACAATACAAGAATTTTCAGAGGTGAAATGATTAGATTATGAGGGGTGTAAACTCATAATGGATTAATCCACCAATATGGATTAACTGGATGGTAACTAATAGGCACTAGAGTGTGGCTGGAGGAAATAGGTCACTGGGGATGTGCCTTTGGGGTTTATATTGTGTCCTTGGTGAGTGAAGCTCTCTTTCTTCTTCCTGGTTGCCATATCCTGAGATGTCTTCCTCCACCATGCCCTCTGCCATGATGCTCTGCCTCACCTCAGGCCCAGCACTATGGAGTCTCCTGACCATGACTGAACCTCTGAAACAAAACAAACTTTTCCTCCTCTCACTAGTTCTTGTTAGGTCTTTTGGTCTCAGTGATGCAAAGATGACTAAAACAGCCATCATTCTAAGCAAACTTTTACTTGTCATGAAGTAAGCACGTTTTTCTTCTAATATGTTTTTTAAAGTTAAGTGGTAATTGTTACTGATATAACTTAAAACATTATACATATACAGCATGTGAAACACGCTAGTGAAGCCTGCTCTTTTTCATTAATAATTAATGTATGAACCAACTTTAAGCAGCCTTTTTATAATTTATTCCACATCTCTTACTTTGAAGGTAAACGCCCTATTCAGGGCCAACACAATGCTCCAGGGTTTTGTGCCTGTCGACTTCCCTGTGCTCTGGTAGCTTTCACTATCTTAGCAAGTAGGATTATTCTCTTCTGACTCACCCAACCAAGAAGATCAAGTGATTATGATTGACTTTTTCCCATATCCTTTCTTTCTTGTCTTTCCTCCTATAAGGAGACATAGGGAAGTGACAAGAATGTATGTAAATACTCAGTAATTAATGGTTTCTTTACAGTTCAAAGGTTTCAAGAAAAGGGGAATTGTCTCTATGTCTATAGAACAATCTCAATTCAGTTGGGCATCTCAAATATAGAAGAAGTATATGTTAAATACTTCCCAGAAGTTTCCATAAAAGTCTTTATCCTTTGAATAGAGAGTTTAGCAAAAGAGATCCTTAGGACCAATTTTTAATAGCCTATTCTTAGAAGAATTATGCAATTAGATTATTACATATTCTGGTTAATTCATGAAAAGTATACTGGAGTTGATTTTCCTCATAGGAATGTGCTAGTGGGAGAGAACAATCAAGCATGCTAATAATTAACAATATCAAGGTCTCAAAATATTTTCATAAAATTGTTGGCAGGTGTTGGGGAACTGGAGAAATTAGTCTATCCCTTGCCAGCAAAATTTAATTCTTTTCCTGATAGCGATAATCTAACCATTGCAATTAATAGTCAAAGTAGACAATGCATTCAATTAAACATATAAATAATCTATTTAAAGGGCTGGTAATTAGAATCATATATGTTCAAACAGTATTTTAAAAGATTAAGGCTTTGTTCAAAATATTAACTCCTTAGGAATTTAAAAGCCTCCACTTTTTTCTTGATTAATACTTTAATCATAGCTCCTTGAGAATGGGTTTGATCATCAGCAATACAAAAATATCATTTGGAATCTAGACTTGTAAATAATATACATGCTAACACTATTATAGGTTTAAAACTAAGTAGTATTCCTCAATAGGAATGTAACAGATGTCATTTCCCAAAGAAAGCCAACCTCCTTATATCACATCTCCTACTTTCCCTCTACTTGTACCTGGGCAAACCTTGGTGACTGTGTTAACAAATAGTGGGCGTAGTGAGACTTTGTAACTTATGAGGCTCCATTGTACCAACACCACATGCTTCTGCCTTGTTTCCTGGAACACTAGCTTTTGGAACCAGGCCCTATTCTGAGAGGACACTAACCAGGAGAGGTCATGCACAGGTGTCCTGGCTGACAGCCTGTCTACCACCAGTGAGGTGACTGGTCCTTCTAGTGATTTCAGTTTCAACTAATGGAGTCAATTCCAGCCAGTTAGTTATTCCAGCAAATGCTACAAGGACCAGAGATGAGGTCTCTCTACCAAGTTTGGCCTGATGACAGATTCTTGAGTAAAATGAATGACTGTTGGTCTTTTAAGCCACCACATGTGGGGTGATTTGTTACTCAGCAATGTGGAACTAGAACAGATTTTGGTACCTGGAGATGGGGTGCTGTTGAAACAAAAAACTAAAACATGTGGCACTGACTTTAGGACTGGGTATGGGAGGAGCTGGAAGGGCCTGAGGAGATAATGCATTATCATGGGTCTAAAGGACCCTTTGGAGGTTATCAGCAAGGGCTGAAAAGAAATTGAGGAAAATGTTATTAGAAACAGTGGGGAAAGATCTTTGCTTTATGGTGGTAAAGAGTTCTCCCTGAAGTCATCTGCAGTACTACTGAAAATAGGAAATGGATCTAATTCAATCAATAATCTAGTTAAATAGGTTTGTAGACACGGCACTGAAAATTCCACCTGACTTCTGACAGGCTATGCATTAGAAGAGAGATAAGAGAAAGAACACTATATAAGGAGCCAGGACTTAATGGGTGCAAAAATTAAACTTTTTCTCATTTTCAGCCTTTACAAATGGTAAATAACATTTGAATTAAGAAATAGTTTCCAGGTGGTGATACATAACAGCAGGGGTGGGGGGGAAGGGCAGCGGGTGGAAGAAAGGAGGAACTTTGGATGGTGAAGAAAATAGAAGGGGGTGGGGGAAGGAAAGATAGTAGACTGAGACAGACAGCATTACCCTATGTATATGTAAGATTATATGAATTGTGTGAAGATTACATTGTTTACAACCATAGAAATGAAAAGTTGTACCCCATTTGTGTCCAAAAAAAAGTGGAAAAATACTGTCATGTATAACTAAATATAAAAGATAGAAATAAAAAAAAAAAGAAATAGTTTCCAGGTAAATCAATGATGCTGCAGAAAAATGTGGTCTACATAAGAAGCCAAAGGCCTGGAAATCTTTTGAAGACTTCAGAAACACTTAAGGTGGTGTGTTAGATACTTTTTCAGATAAGCATAGATCCCTCTAACAATCTTAAGGAAGACTCTCTTTGTTATTCAATAGGTCATCTGCACATCTGAGGGTGTTGTCCCACAGCAACCCCAGATTCCCAGGAGGAGAAGGCCTATCTTGAAGTGACTTGTGAATGTGGTTTTTGTCAAATATAGTGGATTGGAAAACAATATATAAAAATTCCCCAAGATGTATAAAAATTATATTGGTTGGACTGAAAGGAACAAAGAAAATGCACTATGAAAAGAGACCATGGGACCCCCAAACTTCTAAAGCAGAAAGTAGTCTGATAAAGCTGACCAGCTGCAAGGAAAGAAGGAAGAATCTGAATGGAAGAATTCTTCCTTTCTTACTGAAAGGAAGAATCTCAGAGGCAGAAGTCTTTTTTGAAAGGTAAGGTCAGTGGTTATCCTCTTTCTGTTCCATTGCTGCATGCTGTGTAGGTGAACAACGTGTACACTGTTTCTCTAGATCACTGTTATTCACAATGCTACTCAATGAGACAAATTCACATTTATATCTAACTGATCTGATGACTTTTTTTTTTTTTTTTTTTTTAACAGTGCTGGCAATCAAGTCCAGAGTCTCTTGCTAGGTGAGTGTGCCACCACTGGGCTGCATTCCCAGCCCATGATGAAATCTTTGACTTCATGTTAATGCAGTAATGGCCAAAGATGTAGGGCTCTTGGAAGAGGGACTTGAGTGCATTTTTGTTGTTGTTGTTGTTGTTGTTTTTAAATTTTTTTTAGATGTCAATGGACCTTTATTTTATTAATTTATTAATTTATTTATATCTAGTGCTGAGAATCGAACCCAGTGCTTCACACATGCTAGGTAAGTGCTTTACCACAGAGCCACAATCCCAGTCCTTTGAGTGCATTTTGTATGTGAAGAAATATAAACTCTAGTAGCCAGAAGGGGGCACGTGGCAGATAGCCACAAAGACAGCCACAGCAACATGTTCTATCTCATGTTCTTACAGTGTGACACTGACACTCCTTTCATTGAGTTGTGCAGTCTCTGCTCTATTACTCTGAGACTGGATCGAACTTTGTGTCTATATTGGCCAACAGAGTTCAAGAAAGTTCTGCTGTGTACATCGGAGGACAGCTTATAAAGATAGCAAGGACTACCTTGTTCCCTTGGCATGCTCATTCTTGGACCCCAGTTCTTAGACTGTGAGGAAAGCAAGCAGCCATGTGAATAGGCCCCAGATAAAGAAAGTTCCAGCTGATAGCCAGTATCAACCACAGATGTGTGTGAGTCTGAAGATGATTCCAGTCTCTGGCTGGAATAGAGAAAAGGTGTCCCTGCCATTCCATGCACAAAGTACAGATTCATGAGAGAAATAAAGTTGCCAGTTTTCTAAAACCACTTAGTTTGTGGTGGTTTGTTATACAACAGAAAATTAGGAAAAGATAATGGAAAACAAATTGTGGCATAATATATGCAATGGAATATTTCAGCCATAAAAGTGAATGAACCCATAAATGCAACAAATGAGATACATCTCAAAGATCTTATGCTTAGTCAAAGAAGCTGGAAACAGAATGTATTCTGTATGTTTCCACCTATTCCAAGTTTTACAACAAGCAAAATTAATCTGAGATGAATACATTGAATTGTGGTTGCCTTTGGGTGCAACCCACTAAGAAAGGGTACAAACACACATCTTGGCAGGTGAAGATGGTCTGTCATGATATTGTACACTGCAAAGGCACATCCATTTGCTAGCATCATTCATTTTAGTAATACTTATGCATTTCGACATAAGAACATTTTACTTCAAAACTTTAAAAAATAGAGCTGGGGATGCAGCTCAGTGGTAAGAGCAATTATCTAGCATGTGCAAAAGTGCATTCAAATAAACACACAAACTTAAAAATAATAAAGATTTAGACAGACTGTTGGTTAACACTAAAGCTGGGTGAGTAGTACATGAACATTTTTTATTTGAACCTGTTTATAGGTGTTTTCAATTTAATAAAACATTTCTAAAAAGTTTAAAAAGTTCTGATTTTTGTCATATCTGAGTTGAGTATAAAGCAATAAGATTTTTTTTTACATGGCTGCCAGGTAACTTCTGAAAATAATATCAAAATGGTATGTTTCCAGAATGTTTGAGTAGGGCCGTATTATTTAAATAGATGAATAGCATACTGTGTGACAGGATACCAAAGTATAATGCTCACTGCAATGTGAAATGTTTTAAAATCAGTGTTATTATTTTATTTGGTTCAACCTTTTACTTTAAACAGTTCATTAATTTTTCATTATTTGTTTAGCAGTTACTGTCCATCCATCCAACATTTGTGGAACATTAAGTAGTAGAAACCAGTTCCAAAAATAAAAACACAAACAGAACAAATGAGAATAAAAAATTGTTCTTATTTTTCTGTGGTGCTGAGGATTGAATTCAGGGCCTTAGGCAAGTGCTCTACCATCAGCTACATCCCTAGTCCCCCAAACTAATCCTTAATAATGATCTAATTGGCAGAGGGACAACAGCAACTTAAGTAACAATTATGGTAGCACTTTGTATTCTAGAGAGAAGTTTTTAGATGCCAATTTATCTTAAAATTTCTAATTATTATTTTTATTTTGGTGATGGGGATCCAGCCCATGCTTCACATATGCTAGGTAAGTACTTTGCCATGAAGCTCTACCCTTAACCCCTTCTCATTATTTTATATAGAACTATTTAATAAGTGGCAGAAGTGTTGACTATCTACTATGCCATCTTCCCACTGTGTTTAGTATTCCTAAAATGATTTTTAAATGTTCACCTTGTAGTATATGCTGGTTAAACTATATATTGTGGGCAAATAACAAATTCTGTTTATTCATGCTTCAATTAATTTTAAATTTGATGAAACAAATTTATATCATTGGCTTAGACTTTTCTTCTGAACTCTGGATCTAAATATGCAATAACCTATTGGAAACCTTCTTTGGGATACCCACAGGTTCCCAAGGCAGCTGATGCAGGATCTTTTCCTCGAGAGAGAGGCTCACTGTCTCTTGGTAACATCCTGCCTATATCCAATTGCCCAAGCCAGTAACTGAGTATCTTCCCAGGCTTCTTCCTCTGCTTAATCCTTCCTACCTTAGCCAGTCACCAAGGCCAGTTCAGTCTCTGCATTTCTTCTCTTTTTCCACATTCGCTCTGCATCTGCTTTAGTTCCAGTCCTCAATATTCCTCACCTCCTTGACTGTGACAGCTTATTTACAGAGGTCCTACTGCCAGTGCTTCTCTTTGCTCCAACTCATCCTCCAAATTGCTGCAAGAATGATCTTAATAAAATGAAAATCTCATGATGTTACTGTCCAGTTTAAAAGTCTTCAGGAATTCTGCATTGTTTTCCAATAAATGTGAAACTCTTAGCAAGGCAAACAAAGCCCTTTATGCTGCTTTTGGTCTCTCTCTACAGTGCTACCTTTCATCCCACTGTTCTCAGCTATGATAAATGACTTCACAGTTCTCATAAAGATGCAGTCAGTCTTATATCTTCATGCCTATATTCAAATACTATCTCTTTCATCCCAATTTCCTAGAAAGTATGTACTCCTCTTTTTAGATGGAACACAAACCTTTCTGAACCAACCCACTAGCATCTGTGAGCCTTAGAACCATTATAATCGTCTATCACTGAGCTTTTAATAATGTTTTGCCTTAATTTTTTTTCAGGCCTGTCTCTCTACCAGACCACATGCTTCATTTGGGAAAGAACTGTATCTTATTTGTATTTATGTCTGAGTCAAATACATTTCCTAACACAGAATAGGTGCTTAATAATTATTTGTGAAATGAATTGAAGCCCAAGCAAAAATGGTTTTAATATCCTATTTTCAAAAGAGACAATAAGAAAATTATTTGCTGATATAAAATTAATCACAGAGGCAGACTATAAATGGTTACAGTCCTCTGAAAAGCTAAAATTTCCACAAAGATTTCACACACACATGCACACAGTCTAAAATTCTATCACTTAAAAAACTGAAAAAAATTGGTATTCATGAGAGTCTAGGGTATTTTGTCTTATTTACTTTTCAACAATTTCTCCATTGAAGTGTAACGCATTTTTTTTGTGGCCTTCCACCTCTTTGGATATCTATATGGTATGCAATGTATGACAACTTCCAATTAACAGAATGTATATCTATTCTGGGTAAATGAGACCATCTATATTGTATAGCTTCAGAGCAGCTATATTAGGGTTGGGGATGGAGCTCAGTGATAGAGAGCTTGCTCAGCATGCCCAAGGCCCTGAGTTTGATCCTGAGACCTAAGGGTTGGGGGCAGGGGGCAAAAACAAACCCCAACACTCAACACTGTATCAAAATACTGCCCACTGGTTACTGCCAAAATAATATAGAGCAAACAAAAGTTGTGCATGAGAGTTTGTTTATAATTTAAACTGAATCCCTATAGTTATTTTGTGATTAAAAAATATAGAGGATAAAGGTTATAGTTTCACAGATTAAAGATGTTAAGGTAGTTGAAAAGGCTCTAGAGGATGGAAAATTGGGAAAATAGGATTTATCCAAGGTAATAGTATTATATAGAGTAATGACGGCTAATTTAATAATATCCCTTAAGTATATGAAGTGACTGTGCTAAAAAAATTAATCCTTTCATTAATCATGAAAAAGTGGAAATAAAACTACATGAACCTTTATTGAGTAAGTGTGAGATAATTTGCCCTTGCCCCAGTCAACCCACTTTATAAGTCATGATTCTGTGCTAAGCAAATTGTATTTCTAGGTCAGAAAATAGGCTCAGGCTCAGGTGGTTAAAATCTTCTCAAGAACTCCCCAAGAACTATTGACTTTAGCTTCAACATGTTAAGAGGTTGGATATTATCACTTCCATCCTTTAGAAAGAAAGAAAGAAAGAAAGAAAGAAAGAAAGAAAGAAAGAAAGAAAGAAAAGAAAAGCTAAGAAATCTGAAAATAAGCTACTTTTCTTGGTTTGGAAATTAAACAACACACTTATAAATAATACATGGATCCAGAAGTCTCAGGACAAATTAAAAATATTTTAACTAACTGAAAATTTTAAAATACAACATCGAAATTTGGGGGATGCAGTGAAAACAGTGCTTAGAGGGAAATTTGTAGTTTTAAAGGCATACATAGGAAAAAAAGAAAGCTCTGAAATCAGTCCTTTAAGTTTCTACCTTAGGAAATAGGGAAGAGCAATTTAAGCCTGAAGCAAGGCAAAGAAAAAAAAATAAAAATTAAAGCTGAAATCAATAAAACTGGAAACAAGAAATCACTAGAGAAAGTCAACAAACCCAAGAGTTGTTCTCTGAAAATATCAATAAAATTGATAAACTTCTAGTTAGGCTGAGAAAAAGATACTAATTATCAATATCAGAAATGAAAGTGGGCCATCACTATGATGCCATAAACATTAAAAGGATAACAATGGAATAGAATCAACTGATTCACATCCACAAGTTTGATACCATCAATGAAACATTAATTCCTTTATAGACACAAATTATCAAAACAGACACCAAAGAAGTAAATCCTATAAACAGGCTGGTAGCTATTAGAAAAATAATAAATAATTAATAACAACAACAAAAAAAAGAGAGAGCACCAGGCCCAGATAGTTTCACAGATAACTTACCAATCATTTTAAAATAAAATGATGCCAATTCTCCACAAATTTTTCCAGAAAATAGAAGTAGATGGAACACTGTTAATTTGTCCTAGGAGGCCCAATACTGAAAGTGAAGACAAAGGAGGAACTACAGACTTATAATCTTCAAAATATGAGCAAATGGAATCTGACAATGTATAACAAGAATTGCTACTATTTACCATTCGCATAGGAGACTTATTCTAGCTATGAAGGCTTGATCAATGTTAGAAAACCTATCAGTGTAAACCACCACTTCAGCAGGAGGAGGAGGGATTGAGGAGAAACCTCCCATGTGATCATTATTCATTAATGCAGAAAAGCATTTGACAAGATTCAATAGCCATCCATTATAAAAGGTCTCAGAAAACTAGCACCTATGTATGGAAAACTATAAAATAATGAAAGAAATCATGTAAAGATTTAAATAAGTGGAAAGATATTTTGTGCTCCTAGAGTAGAAAACTCAATATTAAAATGTCAATTCTCACATTGATCTTTAAGTTTAACACAATCCCAATAAAAAATACAAGAGGCTGTTTTGTAGATACCAACAAATTGGTTCTAAAGTTTATGTAGAAAAGATAAAATGCTAAAATACTTAAGACAACACTGAAGAACAGAGTTCTCACAGTACCTAATATCAAGATTTAAATGTAAGACTACAATAGTAAAGATAGCATGTCCACTGGTCAAAGAATCACAGATCACTGAAAAATAAAGGAGAATTAGAATATGATGGATATAGTCAATGCTTGTATAATTATATCAAAATGGATTCTACTTTCATGTATAAAAAGAACAAAATTTTAAAAAGAAAAAAAATAGACCCATACAAATACAGTTTACTCATCTTTGACAAAAGAGCAGAGGACACTTCAAAAAATAGTGCTGAAACAATTATATCTCCATCCACAAAAAGTAAACAAATAAATATAGGTACAGACCTTTAACCTTTGAAAAGTTTTTACTCAAAATAGTTGATAGACATAAATGAAAAATTGAAAAGTAGAAAATTTAGAAAAAAAACAGGGAAAATCTAGGCAACTATGGGTTTGGTGATGAGTTTTTATATAAACATCAAAAGTACAATCCATGAAAGAAAAAAATGGATAAGTTAAGTGTTCATTATAAGGAACACTTGGGCTCTGTGAATGACATTGTTAGGGGAATGAAAAGACATTACATTGACTAAGAGAAATACTTGTGAAACATTGTATTTGATACAGATAATAACATACAAAGAAGTCTTAAAACTCAAGATTAGGAAAACAAACCAATTGAAAAAATGGGAAAAGATCTGACTAGACACCTCACTAACAAAAGTATATAGATTTAGAAACTATCTCATCTGTAGGGAACTACAAATTAAAACAGTGAGATACTACTATAAATCTACAAGAATACTAAAATCTAAGAAACCAATAAACCCAATTGTTGGCAGTGGTGGGTGCAAAAAGAACTTCCATTCATTGCTGGTGGGAATGCAAAATGCTACAGACACTTTGGAAGGCTGGCAGTTTCCTCATGCAACGATGAAGCCAAGTAGAACATTTCTCAGACATATCCCCATCCTTAAGCAATGCATGGCTATAATTTATCCGCATTTATTTGGCATTTAATTACATAGAAGCATTTAGTGTATTATACTTTTATTATTCATTTTAAAGTACTAACCAAATAAAATATCCCACATATTTTACTGAGACCTTTTGTTTTTAAGCTGGGAATGACTTTATTTTCAAATGGGAAACATTATGGAATATTTTGATAATCTATGGAAAGAAAAAGTTGATTTAAGTGTTATTTTGCATACTGGAGATCAAGAGTTATAAGCAATTTGCAATTAAAACATAATCTTAACTATAATAACATGTTATGATGATTAACTACCCAAATCCCTCTGTAACAACAGAAAATACTAAATTATGTGACAGTTTTCTGTTGGAATTTCACTTCATATCAATTATAATTCTCAGAAAGACAATAAACCATGACCCAGATGCAAATGATTCTTTTTCAAAGTAAATAACTAACAAATCACACCTAGTTGAGATGTTGTTTATAATTCAGAAAACATTTTTCTTACGAATGCTCAAGAAGTCTGTTGTTTTTGCTTCTTGAAACTTAAATGTCTTAACAGTGGAAGCCTAAAATGTTTGAGAAAGGGGAAGAATTAGCAACGTACTAGAAAGAGATACAAAGTACTTAAACTGTAGATAGAAATTATATTATGAATCCATTTATTCTGAGCAGAAGTGTTTCACATTTTCACTGTTTCAATAGAGAGAACTCTAAAAACAGAAAAAAGGCAAAGCAGACCAACTGGGCACTGGTGTTTCACTTTTGAAATGCTCAGTTGATTTATGGAACCAGTGATTCAAAGACAGGCAGATACTAGATGGTGTAATTCTAGTTGATTTAGGAAACTAAGGATTCAAAGACATCAGAGATTAGATGATGCAGCAACTTTAATTTCTGGCGATTTTAGAGCACCAAATGTTTAAATTCTTTTTCATATGCAAAATAGTACTTTTAAATGGGTTGTTACAAATCTTTGTTGCTGGAAATAAAATGGACAAGGTAGTGAAAGGTGAAAAGTACCTCAGTTCAAGGTCTTTGGGAAATAATACAATTACTTAATAAAAAAGGATTTAAAAAATCAATGCACTACTACTGCCAAGTAGAAAATGACATTGTTAAATGAAAGGACAGTATCAACATGACCATGAGAAAGTCACATTAAATGGAAGCGTAAGGTGGAAAACTGTACCCATGTGTATATTCCAGCTAGGGATATTGAGACCATTGTAAAGCTACTTGGTTTAATTCTTGATTTGTATGAACTTTAAATGAATTATTTCAAAATATGTATGTCTGGTGGAGTCTATTTCTCTCTCTCTCTTTCTCTATTGTGGGTGTGTACCAGGAATTGAACCCTGGGGCGCTTAACCAATGAGTCACATCCCCAGCCCTATATACTTTTAAAAAATTTTGAGATAGGGTCTCAAATTTGCTTAGGGCCTTGCTAAATTGTTGAGGCTGGCTTTGAACCAGTGATCCTCCTGCTTCAGCATCCGGAAGCACTGGGATTACAGGCAAGTGCCACTGTGCTGGGCTGGAGTCTGTTTTCTTTGGAGGCCAGAACTGACTTACAATTAAAGAAAATACTATGTCCCAAACATTCTGAAAGAAATATTTTATAGAATATTTAACTGAGATTCTTTTTCAAACCTAAGATCCTAATTACATTTATGCATATCCACGTGAAATTTGATGATGTAAGTGACATTTTATTTTGTCTAACAGTCACAATAACACTTACTTGCCGATGATGAAAGAATCAGGGCTGATTTTGATATATTATCATCGGAGAAATCAGATGTTTACCCATTTGATGTGAGTACTGAACAACTTTTTTACATAAAAGTGAAGAAAAATAACTTTTAACCCACACAAAAATTTATTCTCTGGAAAATTAAACTGCCATTAAAATCTCCTTGGAATAGTAATTTCAACAGTTTTTACATTGTTTATGCAGAGGTCAGCGGTTTCTTTATGTAATACAATTATACAAAAGGAAAAAGGCACCGAGACAATCGGTGTATACAGTAGAAAAGTAGATGTGAGAATACAATGCAGCACGTAGCACATTTTCAATTACGTGAAAATGAGTAGATATATAAGCCCATTCTAGAAAACAGATTGCTTCACACACTCATCTGTTTATAGTTTTGACAAAAATGCAAATTAATGTGACAATAAGACAACACTGTTGATAACCATACAGACACTTGTTGGTAAGGTCCATTAATGGTTTAGAGTTACTCACAAATACATTGGAGACAGTTTAAGACCAAAGGAAATGTTAATCAGCAGTGTATTTCTTCAGGTTGTTTGACAGAATTTTGCTCATAGAGCATTTAAACTTCATTTCACTGTTATATCCATTATTAGAAAAATAAGTATGAAAGCTCTGTAGAAACTATACTATTAAGGAAACTTCTTGCCTCAAAAGAAAAAAAGAAAAGAAAAGAAAAGAACTAGGAAGGAAGGAAGGAGGAAAGGTAGGTTAGTTGGTTAAGGAATATCAAATAAAAGATTCCATTAATTGAGTTTGTCCATAAAAATTACATTATTTTGAGAAATAAAGCACAATGCAAGAGTATTGAGTTCTAAAACTCTTGAGTTTTAGAAAAAGAATAGATTCCAACATTTATTAAGACTCTTAAAATTCATGTAATAACTATTCTTCCTCAAGACTAAAGTAACTGAAAAATAATATTTATAGACTTTCTTATTTCAAAATGCTAGTAAAAGTCAAGCCAAAGTTAGTTTATCTCCTCTGTCAGCTTAAAAGATTCCTCAAAATTGTTGCCACAAATATTATTTTCACCACAAAACAAAGCACATTTTAATACAATTATGCAGAATCATGACAAGTTACTTTTATAATGCAAGTTACTACTGAACTTCTGTTGGTATCATAACATAACAGCAAAATGCTTTTTGGTAGTACCACCACTAATTTCTAGGTGTGCTTCAAATAATTGTTCAAATATACTAAAATACTAAGAGTCAATTTATGTGCCAAAGCTATCCTGGTTTCCCCTCACACAACACAGGTAACATAATTACAGAATACTGTAAATATTCCCAATATTTATCCAAAAAGATAACTCAAAACAAAAACAAGCACACATACACCTAAATTTCTTCCCTATAATTTTAGGTATTTACTTCAGCTTTCGATTTTTTGAAATTGCCTTCTGACACAATTTAAAATAAAGAAAACATGCAAGCCAGAAGGTGCAGGGAGAAGATCCCCATTTCCCAGAAGCTGGCCTCTATTCCATTCTCACTGAAATTATATTTAGGTATTGAAAGTGTCATCCTATCAGGGTTGTGAGATACCAATGCTCTATACAGGCGGGGTCTTTTCTCCCACTGGTGCTTATGTATCACTGTCAGCAACATTAATGGGGGTTCTGAACAGGAATGACCATGAAGACCTACTCCTGACAGTATGAATGTTTTGGCCATTACTAAAAACTACATCAGCTGGAGGAGGAGAGCATACTTGGAACCTGACAAAGACTTCTTACGAGGTTCACAAGTTCAACCAGTTATGAACAGCAAAGAGAAACAATAAATCTGAGAGGTATGAGAAAATTTCTATTTTCTCAATGAACAAAATAGATATATTTAATATTAATTACTTAGACCTATGGAAATAAGCAATATCTGAATAAATATATAAAATTTTCAATTTGTAAATTGTAAACATAATTTTGAAAAATTATTTTTTCAGTGTATAATGGAGCATTATATGTCATTTAGTGCATAATGATTTTAAAACACATTGGCAGGTGAAAGAGCACATGCTGAAGAATTAAAGCGAAAGCTGTTATCTGTTATGGTTTTTCTTTTAAAGTAGTCTTGAATATTTAAAAGACAAACTCAAAAACCAGAGAGTACAAATTAGGTTTACTAATAATCAGAATAATAAAGAAGGGCATGAGAAGGGCCCTAAAATAATAAGACAATGTAAGATATAGACTATCAAGCTGATAATGAAATAATGTCAAATATCTTGCACAGTTACTGCAGAGCACTTTCTTCTCATAATTAGAAAATTTTATGTAGTGAAAGGTTGAAATTCTTAATAAAAATATGCCAAACTTTTGCTAGATTAATAGTTTCCTTCTCTGCTCCCAGCCCATACAACATGGTTTTAGGGTACTTCATACTATTCAAGGCAAGTGTAAGGACAATGACAACAGCTAGAACAATAGCAGTAGACAGTTTGTTGTGATTAAGGATATTATGCTTTGTTCTTCCTAGAGTCTTTGAGAAAGCTTGTCTGGTCCTCCCCTACTGTCTAGTCCACAAAGTTAAGTGAAAAAAGTCAGCACATCCCTTTTCAACAGGTACTATTTAGCTTTGACTAACTTTGCTACCTAGTGTGAATGTATAGGAATAGAGGTATGTGTGCTGCGGGGAAGGCAGGGAGGAAAAAAGAGGAAACACTTAAGGAATCTGCATACTAGTATAAAGAGGGAGGGCAAAGAGTAAGATTTTAAATCTAATTTTTATAACTAACTAATAATTCAAGTAGATCAAACCTTATCACGTTAACATTATATAAACCTTGAACTATGACCAGATTCAACACAGTGATATGTCAGCAATCACAAAGCAGTTTGATTCTATACCAATATTATTTCAAATATTCAAATAACTTCATTTTTGGTGGTCTGCTTACAGATCTTTGTGGGAGGAAAGAAAACTTTCAAAATGTAAAATATATTCATGCAAAATATTAAGAGAAGGAAGTATGGTTACCTTTGGAATGAGGGGAAACAAACTCAGCTGCCTTATCCACAGCATTTACTTTTAGGGGAAGCAGAAGTCCTGAGGGTTCTGTAACTTGCTATCTGAAATCAAGGACCCTAAGGAAGAACAATGCAATCAAGGAAATAGAGATCAGATCAGAAATGGGAGAAACACTGCTGTTTCTACTGAAGAAAATCCAGGACTGAGGTTCATCTAAAGGTGTGGTGACAATGAAGCCATTGAGGAGAAAGTAAGAGAAAGGAGAAGGCTTACTATAACAAGAACACAAAACTGTCACTCTCTACCACTGCTCCTATACAATTTCTTACAGGTCAGCCTTATTCACCCAGAATACTGACAGAGAATGAATACTAGATAAAAACTCCTCAGATTCTTTGTCTTGTATCTAATTATTGCAAAGACAGCTTAGAGGTAAACATTTTTAACAATAAATACATTTTTAGGAATCCCAAAACCAACATCATAAAATTTATGTATTATACCAAGGAAGACTTTGAAAAAGTCATGTTGAATGTGAATGGACAGGAAATCCTAATTAAGTATTACTTTCAATTTTTTTCATTAAATAGTTTTCTTTAAGGACATACAAATAACATCAACCTTAGTATTAATCAGCAACATTAACATTTGTCTCAATCACTCTTATTTATCTCTATCATAAAGATTTAATCTATAGGCACTGAAATATTGCTATTAATAATTCTATGCAATAAGCTCAATATTCTATACCAATATAACTGATAGGATTTCTTGGGGAGCTTAATAAAATCCAGATTCTTGGACTTCCCTCCAGACCAAGTGAATCAGAATCTCTGGAGGTGGAGTTTTGGAATACAAATTAAGCTCTAGAGATAACTCTTAAGCACACTACCTCTTGGAAACCATTATTTTGTAATATGCCTTGGAGTTTGAAGGGAATCTAACCCATATTCATTCTTTAAGTCCCAACATAGATTTTATCTTCTCCAGGAAGATATTTTTGAACTCCATGTTATATTCCTTTACTGAATCCCACAGTGCTCTCTGTGTCTCTATCTTAACATCTCATCAGATTAGAATGAAATTACACTATTCTGTGCTCATATTCCTACCTTAGAATTTAAGGCTTTGTCTATCCAATTTATTACCTCTGCATCTGTAGCTCTTAGAACAACTCATGCACGTAATTGGTATTTTATAAATATATATTAAATGAAGAAAAATAAATCCATGCATAACACAAGATTCATACAAAATGAGACTTACATAACAGTATTATTGATTTCTTCCATATGGAATTTAGTTCAATTCAATATTTATTGTGTGCCTACTATGAGCAAAGGCACATATAAAGATAAAGATAAAGACAAGGCATTTATTTACTACCACTTGGGGGAAAGAGAGACATATGGAATAAAACTAACTACAATTCTTATCAAACCTTAGTAAAACTTAATACAAGAAACACGAACTGCAATGAAAGGCTTTCTTCTTAACACTGATGAGTCTGATGTGAGCTAGCAAACACAACTATCCACTTCCCAGGGTAAGAAGGGTGGTCAGATGCAATTTAAACACCCTGGGTTCCCAAATGTGATAAAAAAGCAGAATGAACTGATTAATATACTTTTAGAATCCAACTGTAGTAAATTAATACCAACTCTTTAAAAATAAAAATCATCTACAAAACATGACAGAAAATTCCCCTTTGTGTTCTGGGAGAGAGTAAACCTCTAGTCTTGCTGTTCTTTTTCTGAGCTGTTTCCCATCTGCTAGTTCTTCCTTCAGTTAAGGTGGGTAGGATTATTGATAAATAGAATGTTGTTCTAACTTTTTCTATGCAGCTAAAAAAGAGGGATGCAACTGCAATATGCACAGATATGGTGTTTGGAGTAATGTACATCTGGGTTCTAATCCCAGTTCTGCTGCTTACTTACTGGATGACCTTAGGAAAGTCTGCTTAACCTCTCTATTCTACAATTTCTTCACTGATTAAAATAGGGACTATATTACCTACCTAATAGTATTGTTGTAAGAATCAAACAAAATAGTAAATTATTATTCTATATCTTTAGTAGATTATAGCTGTTATCATCATCATTATTGCACTTTTTGGAAGGTACAGATGAAGTTTTAAAATTAACTTTAGGAAATGTTTTGTAGCTACCCATGTTTACAGCAGCACAATTCACAATAGCCAAACTATGGAACCAGCATAGGTGTCCATCAATGGATGAATGGATAAAGAAAATGTGGTTTATGCACAAAGGAGTTTTATGCAGCCATAAAGAAAAATGAAATTATGGTATTTGCAGGAAAAAGATGGAATTAGTGACCATTATGTTAAGTGAAATAAGTCAAACTCAATAGGCCAAGGGACCTTCTTTTCTCTCATATGTGGAAGATAGAGGAAGAAGGAAAAGAAAGGTGGGGGTGGATCTCATGGAAATCAAAGGGAGATCAGTAGAGGAAAGGGATTAAGGGATGGGAGGTGCAAGGGAGGGGAGTATTGGGGAATTATATTGCCTAAATTATATTGTCATATTGTGTACTGAGTGCAGGTACAAATATGTAACAACAAATGCCATTAGTATGTACAATTATAATGCACCAATGAAAACGTGGAGAAAAAAAATGCTTTGCAGGATGCTTAACCTTGTGTTCAATATTAAGTATGTTTGGTGATAAAGATATTGATTGCTACTTCCAGTGTAAGTCACACGTGAACTGGGGGCAGTGAATGGAAACAAAAAAAACTTGTTAATTATAAATATAAATTTCTCTGAATTATCTAATCTATATAAGTAAATGATAATTTCATGCAAACAAAATTATATCATTTATATTCATATCTGAATAAGGAAATGAAAATAAATGTGATGACAACTACTGTTTTTATGTCATCTAAGATTCAAACTTCAAATAGTCTACGTATTTCTTTAGTTCACTTGAGAGAATGTGATATGTGTATAATAGAGTACTTCAGATATTTTCTCATTGATTTTCTTTTCTTAAATTGTGGTACAATTTATTATTTTTGTCAGTCAATAGAACACTATCAAGAATTCACTGAACACATGGTAAGATAACATGCAAGAGGATTTCAAACAAACTGTGAGTAGAACGGAGACACAGAAGGCTTCTGAAAGGGAAGACGATATTATACTAAACAAATTCTTCACCGATTTGAAATATGTTTTGTTTCCTGGGCAATAATAAACTACTACATTTTGCAATTCATTTGGGATAGTGTAATTTCAGGCTCAGGAGCTCCTATAAATGCCAGTCAACTGTCATATTTGGACTAGCTCATTTGATTATAAAACTTAGGGGATTTTAGCTGAACAATAAGAAAGTTGGCTGTCTTTCTCAAGTTTCTGACTCAACACCTGCTGCCCACCAGTGGGCACCTATTTGCTATAATTACTGAGATATAAAATTTTGCCTTGAAACTTTCATGTAAATTCAAGCACTCACAAAAACTAGTAGTATTGTCTTGTATGTTAGATTAAGCAGAGTGAAGTGGGCCTCTTGAACCCTAATCCTTTTTGAAGAAAATAGACAATTTTGGAGGAGTAATTAGTCTAAGTTGTGTCAAACCACAGGAAGAAAAGATGTATATTTTGCTATGTGTGGAGGAGAATGGTACCAAATAGCACTCAAAATCAAATATAACCAGAGGGGAGTGAAGGGGGGAGGGGCATGGGGGTAGGAAGGATAGTGGATGAAACAGACATTAACTCATGTACGTGGATGACTGTATGACCAATGTGATCCTGCAATATGTATAATCAGAAAAATGAGAGATTACACTCTATTTATGTATGATCGATCAAAATGCATAAATGCATTCTACTGTCGTACAACTAATTAGAACAAATAAAATGAAAAAATGAAAAAATAAACCAAGTATAACATCTAGCAATTTATATGAAGGAGAAAAATAATCCATAAATTTGAGAAATATTTTTCTATTCAATTGTCTGAAAAAGCCAGGGCACCTTCACCTTTACAAATACGTACACACACATGCGCATATGTATGTTGTGTGTGAGTGTAGGCATGTGTGTATATATGGACACACATAGAGATAATTTATTATCTTTGAGGACTTGGCAGCTGGGGTGGAGGAAGGTCCTTCCCAAAATTTATAAAAATGTTGATTAGTTTTTAGGCTACATAAGATTTGATACTTATATTAGATAAGCCCCAAAGAGCTATCAGATCACACACAATTCTGGGTACAATCTGAAGACAGGTCGATTAAACAAATAACAGCTGTCTTTTTCTTACTAAAGGTGAAAGCACCAAGCTGGTCTTATTAATGTGTTTGATAAAGCTTTGTTACAGCTACAGATAAGATTGACAACTCTCTTTATTAGGAAGTTACCAGGTGCTAACAATGTAGGCAGCTGTTTCAGAGACAGGAAAGATAAATGTAGCATCAAATGCCTAAATCTAATTTCTCAGTAAAATCTATATCCTCCTTCAAACTTTTCTCACACTGTTGATGAAAATACTTAAATGAGGTATTCTGCCATTCAACTCATGTTCTGAATCTGTACTCTAACTCATTTATTTAAAAACTCCTGGAAAAAGTTCACTGATGTAATAATTAAAGGATGGATTTTTTTTCTTTAATGCAATGCTGTAACATATATTCTTAAACCCCATGTTGCTCATTTGCATTTTTTTCTTATAACTGACAAGTATTAAAGCATAGAGCTGCCTTTTTTAATCTAAAAAATTTGAGTTCATGGGGTTTTTTTGGATCTCTTTTAAGGCCTTTCAGTACAGCCAAGCTGAAGTAGTAATATCTATGCATGGTTTTATTATGGTAATAATGAGTTGTAGCTTACAATAACATATTGTACTTAGTTGGGATTAGGAACAATGATATACTGCTTTTTAGTAATTGGTAAATAGTACATTTTTGTCTAGTTTCACTAAAAATAAGAAAGAGAAAAAAAGAAAATATTTTTCCTATATACAAAACATACTCTATTTAATAAAGCATATGCATAAAATTATATACTAGTTAAGAAGAAAAATTGAAAAGAAAATAGCTTATAATATTCCTGATTAATTGGAGTTCCTAAATATAAAAACAACAAATGAAAGTGCCTTGCCATTTAAAAAAATTAGTACATTACATAACTTTTACACACTTCAGAGGAAATAAAGATCTTGTGACACTGTTCTGAGGAATCTTTACATTTATAAAAAATTGAAGGCCTAATTTTGCAAATACAACTTCCAAGCTGTATGAGCAAATTGAACTTACATGAAAGGCACAAGATGACATCACGTTGAAGAACGTTATCTGTAAATTTCATAAAATCTAGTCACAAGTCACTAGAAACTGTAAGGAATCTCAGAACTGTTTTTAACTTGATGCTCTGAATCAAACTGTGAACAGGATAGTCTTTACATCACCATATAAACTGAAGTGAGGGTGACAGAGAAGAGGTTCTTATTTTGAATGCTACCTGCTTTATGCAGTGTCGCTTACTAAATACTCAGAGCAGACAATTACATTTTTCTTTAATGCGAATTGCTTTCAATTTCCAACAGCTTATTTTTCAGTTTGTAGAAAAACATTTTTCACATTACATAATTGTAAAGAGTCAATCACTGAAACTAATTCTAAAGTAAAATCCTGTTCTATTGGCTTCCTACATTGGAATACAAGAATACAGGAAGTGCTTTCAACAGAAAGTTACATAGTTCTACAGTACAACCTGTCTAGAAGGCTTGCAAGGGACCAGGACATGACTTGGTCTCTTTGGATCAGGCAGAAGCAGAGGAAAATAAAGAAACAAACTTTGGAAAAAAAACCACATCTTTAAAATTCCTTCATGAAAATGAATATTTGCTTGCACTTAGATTTAGTGCTATGGAGAAGAAATGAGGCACAGTGAAACTAAGGGCACAAAGAACATGTCTGAGACAAAATAATTTTCAATGTGATTGAAACCCTTCATTAGATATAACTTGTGATAGTGCTGGACAACTATTTTTTCATATTAAAGAACATTATAAATACCAAGGCTGGTCATTTAAAATGTTTTATGGGTAAAATGTAGGGTGATACTAAAATAGTGATGCAACGAAAATTTTGATTTTTAAAAATCACTTATAATCTTCCACAAAATTACTGGCTCTTTTGCTAAAGTAAAAGTGATTTCAGATCAAAAGCATAGTTTTAAATCTCTGGAGAACTGTTAGTTTAACAATAATGATGTCAGTTTCTCAGTTTCCAGGCAAGATCCACCAGAGAAATATCTTCTCTTCATTTATGTCAGTATTAGTTAGACGTTCTTTCCACGGCATTTAAAGAATTTTGGTAGAATGTTGAACATTATTCTTCAAGCTCTTCTAATGGTGACCAAGTAAAAACAGCAGTGTTGTAATCAGAAAGA
This sequence comes from Glaucomys volans, assembly GCA_020662805.1. Taxonomy (NCBI): domain Eukaryota; kingdom Metazoa; phylum Chordata; class Mammalia; order Rodentia; family Sciuridae; genus Glaucomys; species Glaucomys volans. The sequence goes on from JAJEJO010004555.1 coordinate 509,237, forward strand.
ATGCTGCCTTTTACTGACTGCTCATTCATCCTGTTCATGACTCTAGTAACGCATGCCATCTACATACTTGCTGTCCTTTTGACTCCTTCATTTCAGTCCAGTGATTGAGTTCCTCTTCCCCAGAGCTGTTCAGACCTAAAGAAATCCAGCCTATCATTTCTTTTCTTTTCATGCTGCGTTTGTTATACACAGACAGTATAAGTGTCACATCAGAAAGCTGAAATAGGGCTACTTGAAATACAAAAGTTTCCTTGTACACTGGATTTGGCTGCCCTCTGCGAATGGATGTCTTGCACTTGGACATCTCTTGACCCATGGAATTCAGTAGAGTTAACTTAACATATGTATCTAAAGAAAAAAAAAAACCAACATAACACAAATATCATTTGCAACAAACTTGAAATAATTTTCTTATAATAAGTGCTGAGAAGATTCAGTATTTATACTTTATAAGGATATGGTGTATACCATGTTTAATGGAAATTCAACCAATTCCATTTTGATATAGATACTTATAAAATGTAGAAGTACAGAGAATGCTAAGTAGGCCAAAAATATCTTGGGAGTAATAATATCTTAACCTCTCTATTTCTACATAATAGAATTTAAAGGTATACCTCATAATCCTTCCTCAACCCTCCCACCCCATCTTTGACATCCCACTACCTCCCCGGCCCATTCCCATTCCCATTTAGCTTCACTAAGCAGGACATCATGGCATTAATAAACACTTAGCAAGCTCAATTAGCCACAACACTGTAAAGCATTCCACTGTGTTTTCAGAGAATAAGAATAAACAAACAAATAGAAATGAAGGCAAATGGTGAAGAAGAAAAGAGGAAGACAAGAATGCAAAGATGACATCAAAACAGCTTAGGATGAAATGTCAAAAAAATCTCTGCATGGATGTGGTTTTTAAATATATTTTTAAAACATTTAAGGGCCATAATAAAGCCAAATGCATTAAGGGTTCAAAGTTTAGCAAACCAAGTAAAACTTTCCTGGTTTCATGCAAGGATACATTTAATGTGCTTTTTTTGAGTAGTTAAAATAAATAGTATAGGGTTTCTTAGATACAATTCAATGTGAAATTTTAAGAATGATATCTTAACTATTTTCATGAATCACAAAAAAACTGATGTGATGTTTATTGTACAAAGTGAAAAATAACATTTCATTGCCTGATTAAATCGAAGATAAATCCTCTTTAAAAGATTATGTTTTCAAGTTCTTTAGACTCATGCAAATGATCTTCAGCATGTTGATCCATCATGTGTACTTCATATCAAAATTTCAATTAATTTCAAAGACAACTGCAATATTTCTCATGAAATATCTCTGTTACACAAGTCAAAATACAAATAAATGGAAAAAAAACTTATTTTAAAAAGTTTGACTTATTTTATTAATACTCTGAATACCATCATCCATAATCAGAGATAAATTCTAAGTTAGTTTTATTTAAAGTATCACAGATAATAAATGTGCATTTTTTCAGAAACCAACATGGTGGACAGCTTCATTGCTGGCAAGTTTTAGGGTATTTTGTTTTTGCATGAAAAGACAACATCCAATTAGCCTCTACAGGAACTCACCTCGGATTATATAAACCTGTCCACCTATCAAGTGTTTTAGACAACAGAACAGTCCATCTGACAACAGGGGGTGGAAAGCAGTAAAAGAAATAATGACCAGATGTCAATCGTTGGGTGAAAGAGGGTCAAAGGTCAGAATTAAAGAGGAAACACTGTTCACTGGAGTGGAAAAACACAAAACTTTAGCATTTTAATTCAGGCAGAGGGCTGAACAAAAGGGTTGTTGGGTAAATTTCATGGAATGAAAAATTTTAAGGTCATTGTGTAATCTTAAATAAAAATTACACTATTTTAAAGGGGAACATCTTTATCATGATATCTTGGTCTAAAGCACATTGAACATAGAATCATGCAAATTATTAGACTATAAAAGACTGAATAAAAGTCATTATAGGATCATCATCATTATGCTGTTTTAAGTTTATCCATGCAATATTTAACATTTGAAATAGTTTTATTACTCCAATATAATATAAAACTAAGTTATGCAAAATAATACACAGTTATCACAATTTTTGTTCTTGAATACTGTGCTGTTTCTTTGGATTTTAAATTGGAATTATTCTGTCTACAACATAGTTCAAGGTTTAGAGTCTAAGTATACATGAAGGGCTATAATTTTATATAACATATACAGTTTAAGACAAACTGATAGGATTGTCTTGCATGTCACTTTTTAAATGTCTTACATCTCCTTTATAAATACTCCACTTTCATATAATTATTTAAAAAATTGGCTTATATTTGCTTACTAGTTACCTCTCAGCTAATGCCATTAGTCAACCTTATACTGAAAATCTAACTCTAAAATAATGACAATTGTTATCATCCACTCTCTAACTTGAAAAATCAACTTTATGTTGTGGCTGCTAATCTTTCTTAATCTGTTTACTACCCCAACCTTGCCCTTCAGATCCTTTTGAACTCTGATTCCTTTTTATTTCTGTTTTCTATTTCTATCAGAGTACCATTTCATTCTGCTACTTTTTAACATCTCCAGTTAACTATTTGTCAAAAAAATTATTGAACTATTAGCTAAAGTATGAAAAGCACACACTTGTGGCTCAATGTGACCCCAAATGGTATCATATCTGGTACTGTGTTAAAACATCTTTAAATCAGGATATCTATGTAGAATGTGCACTCTTGAGGTTGTCATGCTTCATCATCCTTCCTTTTATCTATAAGTCTTATTCTATAGGTTATTTTTCCAGTCATTTTAATTTGCATTCACAGTGTGTATAACTGAAGATAATTGAGTCATACTAGCAAGTTTATGCTAGGAATGGTTTCTTTCCTCCTACTGAGTATTTCCTTTCAAATAAAAAAGTAGATAATACTAATTCTATCCTTCTGTGCACATTTGTCAGATCTGGATTTCACAATCACTCTGTGAGAGACACAGCCTTAACTTTACCTTTAAAGAAACAGACTTAGGGAAGCTAAGAGATGTGAATACAATTTTGGCTTTCAGATTTATAATTCAGGGATAGATGGATTCTATGATCTTTTCAACATTATTTGGGCAGACCAAATACATTTTAATGACTTTTAACCTCCACTGAAAAATGAAGTTTTTTAAAAACTGAAAATGAAGTTAATTTAATTCAAGGGTGCTTTAATAATTACTTGATACCTGGAGTAAAAGACTGCATTAAACAAGTCTGTGTGAAATCTTTAAGCAAATTTAAGGAGGTGTTATTATTCAAGATTTCCTTTCCAATTTTTAGTTCAGGCATTAACAGCTTTACTTTTAGAGAAGTATATAGTGAAGTTGTTCTGTTCCCGGTTTACCTCTCATAGCTATCAACAAAAAGTTTTGGATGTAAATTGGAAGACAATCTCTCTATGCTTCCATAACCTATTTTCATCCCCTTGAACTGAAAGTAAGAGAAGCTGAGAGGCAATTAGGGCAGAGGTGCATTTCCAGCCTTTACTTCCGACCATCTAGGGTCAACCCCCACGCTGTTCCTTATTCTGTTTGACTGGTTAAGGGAAAGCCCATTTCATCTAAGAAAAGACTGTTGGCAGTACTGGTTTATAGTCAGAAATTTTTTAAAACTTTTATTTTTTCTGTAGTATTGGGTAGTGAATCCAGGGCCTGCACATGCTAAGCACAAATTCTACACAGAGCTATACCTTTAGCCTCCTATAATTTTAAATGAGAAGAAAATCTAAAGAAACAGTTCCTTTTAAATTGTTAAGGAAGAAAGAAGGGGAAATACAGAAGTAAATACATTCATTCACAGCACTGCATGTACATAGAAAACAACTTTACCTTTCAGTGAACAACGCTGCATAGCTTTCTGTTCACACTTATGAACACTCATTTTCTAAAACCCTGTAACTTTTTCTATCAAAAGATAATGGCTATGATAGGGATAATTTATTCTGCAGACACTGTGAAAAATTAAAATTCCTGTCACCATACAATTAATATTTTGAATTTCAAATTTTTTCTACTTCCCAAATGACTGGAAATAGAAAACATGAAACAGATTAGCTGATGATTCACCATTTAATTTTGATTGGTTAAGACTAAAATGATAGGATTGAAGTCCCTAATGCTGAAAGTTCCATAAGTGCAGAAAACATTACAATTAGAAAAAATTTTTTTTCACTCACTGGGTGGTCTGTTTGCTGCCAAGTTTTTGAAGTGGCTGCCTTTTATCACTTCTGCTGATAATCTTCCAGTTGTCGCATTATAAAGCAGGCCAATGAGAATCTCTGGAACTGAACCATGTTCAAGAGATTGACAAGACGATGTACTTTCACTACAGGACATTTCTGACATGCTCATTTGGGAGTCACAACCCTGTTAATAAAAATAAAATTTTGTAGTATTTTGTAAGAAAGACTTATTAGAGATATACTGCAATGTTGTGCTTATTGGAATTAGGTAGGTATATCATGATAAAGACAAGAGTTGCAAACTGAATTCCCCAAACACCACATTAGAAATATTGTCCTTAGATATTTTAGTTGCTAGATCTTTTTTCATTTTATAGGAGTCAAAGAAGTAATAGAATATAAAGGTTCATAAATTTCTGCATATTTATGTATATATCAAATCAAATAAATTTGTTTATAGATTGTTAATAAACTATTTTATAAATATGAAAAATTATTGTCAAAACTGACACTGATTTAGATTTAATTACATTAAATTAAATGTCTTCATTGTACCTTTAAAAACAAAGACTGGCATACTTTCAGTAAACAAAACTATCTACTATTTATAAGTCAACATAGATATATACAAAAGTTAAAAAGGTGGTAAAGTTTACCATGGATATAACAATTAAAAAAATTGATGTATCTACATTAGTATCATCAGGGTTGACTTCAAGGCAATAACCATACTGGAGGTGAAGTATACTTAATAGTGATGAAGCATTCACTTTACCAGGAAGATAAAACAAATCCAAATTTGCATGCATTTTACAACATGGGCTGAAAATACAGAAAGCAAAACTTGCCACACCTAGAAACAAAGAAGACTAAAATCAGCTGGGTCATTAGCATACTTCTCTCAATAACTGGCCCAATGAGACAAACACAGAGTAAGAATGCAGAGGGTTTGAATATCAGAAGAAGTAAAACTGACCTAATGGTGGCATGTAGAGTACTATACCCAACAACTACAGAATATACATTTTTTTCCTCAGTGCACAGAGGAAGTTTACAAACATAAAGTCAAAAAAAAAAAAGATTTCAAATGATAAAAGTCATTTACAATGCTTTTTGATTAACTAGAAATACAAACTATTTTCTAGAGAAGAATAAAAATCCTTGTATGTTTGAAAATTAAGTACTTCTGAATAACCCCTAGTAATTAAAGGATAATGAAAATAAGATATTTTAAAAGACTAATAGAATGGATAAATTTTTAGAGAATTCAACTGAGAAATGGGGCAGGAGAAGAGAGAAAGGCACAAGTACTAAATATGAGGAATGACTACATAGTCTACAGATCATGGAAAGACAATAAGACAATATGAACAACTTTCTTCCAGTAAATCTGAAATTTGAATGTCCTGGACACATTCCTAGAAAACTTTAGCTAAAAGGGACACTAGAAGAAATAAAGAGTATCTAAGTATTCTTACTGAAGAAACTGAACTTAGAATTAAAATCCTTTTCAAAATAAACACCAGCAAATGCAAAAAACTTTAGCACAGATGGCTTCACTACTGAATTTCAATTAATAATATTAGTTTTCCACAAACTCTTCCAGAGAGTGAAGAAGAAACACTGCTCAACTTCCTTTAAGAATCTAGCAAAATCTTAAAACCAAAGTCTAACAAGGACATAAGAAGAAAAGAATTACATGATTTTCTTTCATGAGAGTAGATTCAAAAAATGCTAAATAAACTATTAGTAAACTAAATTCAGCAATATGCAATACCATACTAAAAATGATTTCCCCTTTGAAACAGGAAAAGTATTTCCTCTTGAAACTGCTAACTATCACCACTTTTAGTCACACTGTAGTGGAGACCCCAACCAGTGAAGGTTCTTATTAAAGACAAGAAGATGAAATTAAAAGTATCATAATTTGGAAGGGAAGCAGATAAAACTGTACTTATGTACAGAACATATAATTATGTATATAGGAAATCTAAAATCTATTGAAGAATTGCAGTTGTGCATAAAGGTAAAATTTAGAAATTCATGTATGTATTGCTATCTGTCAGCAACAAACCTGAAAATGAATTTACTAAAATAACATTTATTATAGCATAAAGGTATAAAATATCTAGGAATGAATGGAACAAATGATATGCAAGGCCTCTATACAGAAAGTAATGAACTTTACTGGGAGAAACTGAAAAGTGCTATATAGATAAACTAATGTATTAGTTGAGTTTTGTAACATTCTCTCCGTATTGGTCTATAAGTTAAATGTTATTCCAATAAAAATCTCAACAGGCTTCTTTGCATTTGCTTGACTTCATTAGTAATCAAGGAAATGGAAATTAAAACCATGAGGTAATACAACAAACAGATGGGCTAAAAGAATACCAAGTGTGGTGAGGATACAGAGAGCTGGAACTATCGTATTCCTCTGGTGGGAGTGTAAAGTGATACTGCTTTTAAAAATGTCAAAACTACACATACCTATGGCTTGGCAATTTCACTCCGACATATATACCACTCTTTCATATCATCAAGAGATATGAAAGGATGTCCACAGCAGTATTACTCATCATGGACCCAAACAGTACAATGGATAAATAATTTGTGGTGAGTTCATGCAAAGCTATACTATACAGCAATGAAAACCAGTATAGATTTACAAATATAACTGAATGAAAAAAGGTGGGTTCATATGAACACATCCTAGTACCATAATTCCATTTATGTGAATTTCAAAACAACAATAGCAGCAACAAAAAACCAAAACCACAACAAAAACTATTAGTCAAACTAAGCCTTAGTGTTCTAGAAGCATGACTAGGCAGCAAAAGATTATAAAGAAAAACAAGAAGATGATTTATATTAAAGTCAAAAATGTGGTTAACTCTGGGGGTAGGAGGAGAAGGTAAAATGAATGGGAAGGGCATGACAGATTTCTGGGGATATTAGGTATTTTTTAATTCTTTAATGTGGATGGCAGAAAATTTATGATAAATGGGTGGTAACATTTCTATTTTTTATATGCTTCTAATGTGTACTGGGTTTCACAAGGAAAAAAAGGTTTAAGAGAAGAATTATATGATACAAGGACATAATATGCACAAATGAACATACAATGGTAAAATAAATATTGAGAATTTCCTCTGAAGATTCATAAAGGTATTCACTCCATGAGTCAGAAAGAAAAAAAGGAAGAAAGAAAGAAAAGAAAGGGGTTATATCACTACCTCTGTAACAATGTTTCACATAAATCTTCAAGTTTAGCTCTGCTATTGACTATATAAGTAATGAAGGAGAATTAACATATATGTGGAGATTGAATGAGTTCATTGGACTAATCTTCAGGAAGAATAATATCTCATTATTTTCAAATCTAACTCTGAATCTCAGAGTGGAAAGCCACAAGGAATATACATCTTGTATTCCTAAATCATGGATACACAAAACACCAAGTTTAGTAAGTTTTCATTACGGTTGGAGGAGAAAATATAATTTTAGTAAGTTTCAATTAGGATATATCATCACTTATGAAAATAGTGTCAAAAACATGCTTGAACACATTTGCTGCAATTGTTACATTAGGCTATTATACCAGCAGCATTTGTTAGAATATTATGAAATACACTTTCCGCAACATAGTATTCTTCACATTAACCTAGTGTCATATAATAAAATGTGCACCTAAGAGCTGTGGATCAGTACACAGGCCATACTGCCATCTATGAGCAACAAACCCAAATAAGTACAGGTATCTCATACTTGACAAAGGAGGCAAAAACATGCAATGGAGAAAAGACAG